>CAWVNZ010002958.1:0-215071 GCA_963930735.1 Dioctria linearis
ATTTTTTGAATAATTTACTATAGAAAAGGCAATCCCTGGCGCAATTAAAATTTGCGACAGTAAAAAATTATATTTTGGATAATTTACTATAGAAAAGGCAATCCCTGGGATATTTAAAATTTGCGACAGTAAAAAATTATTTTTTGAATAATTTACTATAGAAAAGGCAATCCCTGGCGTATTTAAAATTTGCGGCAGTTGAAAATTATTTTTTGAATAATTTACTATAGAAAAGGCAATCCCTGGCGTAATTAAAATTTGCGACAGTATAAAATTATTTTTTTGAATAATTTACTATAGAAAAGGCAATCCCTGGCGTAATTAAAATTTGCGACAGTATAAAATTATTTTTTGAATAATTTACTATAGAAAAGGCAATCCCTGGCGCAATTAAAATTTGCACAGTAAAAAATTATTTTTTGCAAAATTTACTATAGAAAAGGCAATCCGTGGCGCACTTAAAATTTGCGACAGTAAAAAATTATTTTTTGAATAATTTACTATAGAAAAGGCAATCCCTGGCGCAATTAAAATTTGCGACAGTAAAAAATTATTTTTTTGAATAATTTACTATAGAAAAGGCAATCCCTGTCGTAATTATAATTTGCGACAGTAGAAAATTATTTTTTGAATAATTTACTATAGAAAAGGCAATCCCTGGCGTAATTAAAATTTGCGACAGTATAAAATTATTTTTTGAATAATTTACTATAGAAAAGGCAATCCCTGGCGTAATTAAAACTTGCGACAGTATAAAATTATTTTTTGAATAATTTACTATAGAAAAGGCATTCCCTGGCGCAATTAAAATTTGCAACAGTAAAAAATTATTTTTTGCAAAATTTACTGTAGAAAAGGCAATCCTTGGCGGATTTGAAATTTGCGACAGTAAAAAATTATTTTTTGAATAATTTACTATAGAAAAGGCAATCCTTTGCGCAATTAAAATTTGCGACAGTAAAAAACTATTTTTTGAATAATTCACTATAGAAAAGGCAATCCCTGGCGTAATTAAAATTTGCGACAGTAGAAAATTATTTTTGAATAATTTACTATAGAAAAGGCAATCCCTGGCGCAATTAAAATTTGCGACAGTAGAAAATTATTTTTTGAATAATTTACTATAGAAAAGGCAATCCCTGGCGTATTTAAAATTTGCGACAGTAAAAAATTAATTTGTGAGAAATTTACTATAGAAAAGGCAATCCCTGGCGCAATTAAAATTTGCGACAGTAAAAAATTATTTTTTGCATAATTTACTATAGAAAAGGCAATCCCTGGCGTAATTAAAATTTGCGACAGTATAAAATTATTTTTTGAATAATTTACTATAGAAAAGGAAATCCCTGGCGTAATTAAAATTTGCGATTGTAGAAAATTATTTTTTGAGTAATTTACTATAGAAAAGGCAATCCCTGGCGGATTTGAAATTTGCGACAGTAAAAACTTATTTTTTGAAAAATTTACTATAGAAAAGGCAATCCCTGGCGCAAATAAAAATTTGCGACAGTAGAAAATTATTTTTTGAATAATTTACTATAGAAAAGGCAATCCCTGGCGTAATTAAAATTTGCGACAGTAGAAAATTATTTTTTGAATAATTTACTATAGAAAAGGCAATCCCTGGCGTAATTAAAATTTGCGACAGTATAAAATTATTTTTTGAATAATTTACTATAGAAAAGGCAATCCCTGGCGTAATTAAAATTTGCGACAGTATAAAATTATTTTTTGAATAATTTACTATAGAAAAGGCCATCCCTGGCGTAATTAAAATTTGCGACAGTAGAAAATTATTTTTTGAATAATTTACTATAGAAAAGGCAATCCCTGGCGTAATTAAAATTTGCGACAGTATAAAATTATTTTTTGAATACTTTACTATAGAAAAGGCAATCCCTGGCGCAATTAAAATTTGCGACAGTATAAAATTATTTTTTGAATAATTTACTATAGAAAAGGCAATCCCTGGCGAATTTAAAATTTGCGACAGTAAGAAATTATTTTTTGAATAATTTACTATAGAAAAGGCAATCCCTGGCGTAATTAAAATTTGCGACAGTAAAAAATTATTTTTTGATTAATTTACTATAGAAAAGGCAATCCCTGCCGTAATTAAAATTTGCGACAGTAGAAAATTATTTTTTGAATAATTTACTATAGAAAAGGCAATCCCTGGCGTAATTAAAATTTGCGACAGTAAAAAATTATTTTTTGAATAATTTACTATAGAAAAGGCAATCCTGGCTTATTTAAAATTTGCGACAGTAAGAAATTATTTTTTGAATAATTTACTATAGAAAAGGCAATCCCTGGCGTAATTAAAATTGGCGACAGTAGAAAATTATTTTTTGAATAATTTACTATAGAAAAGGCAATCCCTGGCGCACTTAAAATTTGCGACAGTATAAAATTATTTTTTGAATAATTTACTATAGATAAGGCAATCCCTGGCGTAATTAAAATTTGCGACAGTAAAAAATTATTTTTTGAATAATTTACTATAGAAAAGAAAATCCCTGGCGTATTTAAAATTTGCGACAGTAAGAAATTATTTTTTGAATAATTTACTATAGAAAAGGCAATCCCTGGCGTAATTAAAATTTGCAACAGTATAAAATTATTTTGTGAGAAATTTACTATAGAAAAGGCAATCCCGGGGATATTTAAATTTTGCGACAGTAAAAAATTATTTTTTGAATAATTTACTATAGAAAAGGCAATCCCTGGCGTAATTAAAATTTGCGACAGTTGAAAATTATTTTTTGAATAATTTACTATAGAAAAGGCAATCTCTGGCGTAATTAAAATTTGAGACAATAAAAAATTATTTTTTGAATAATTTACTATAGAAAAGGCAATCCCTGGCGTAATTAAAATTTGCGACAGTTGAAAATTATTTTTTGAATAATTTACTATAGAAAAGGCAATCCCTGGCGTAATTAAAATTTGCGACAGTAAAAAATTATTTTTTGAATAATTTACTATAGAAAAGGCAATCCCTGGCGCAATTAAAATTTGCGACAGTAAAAAATTATTTTTTGAATAATTTACTATAGAAAAGGCAATCCCTGGGATATTTAAAATTTGCGACAGTTGAAAATTATTTTTTGAATAATTTACTATAGAAAAGGCAATCCCTGGCGTAATTAAAATTTGCGACAGTAAAAAATTATTTTTTGAATAATTTACTATAGAAAAGGCAATCCCTGGCGCAATTAAAATTTGCGACAGTAAAAAATTATTTTTTGAATAATTTACTATAGAAAAGGCAATCCCTGGGATATTTAAAATTTGCGACAGTAAAAAATTATTTTTTGAATAATTTACTACAGAAAAGGCAATCCCTGGCGTATTTAAAATTTGCGACAGTAAGAAATTAATTTGTGAGAAATTTACTATAGAAAAGGTAATCACTGGGATATTTAAAATTTGCGACAATAGAAAATTATTTTTTGAATAATTTACTATAGAAAAGGCAATCCCTGGCGTAATTAAAATTTGCGGCAGTTGAAAATTATTTTTTGAATAATTTACTATAGAAAAGGCAATCCCTGGCGTATTTAAAATTTGCGACAATAAGAAATTAATTTGTGAGAAATTTACTATAGAAAAGGCAATCCCTGGCGTGATTAAAATTTGCGACAGTTGAAAATTATTTTTTGAATAATTTACTATAGAAAAGGCAATCCCTGGCGTATTTAAAATTTGCGACAGTAAGAAATTAATATGTGAGAAATTTACTATAGAAAAGGCAATCCCTGGCGTAATTAAAATTTGCGACAGTAAAAAATTATTTTTTGAATAATTTACTATAGAAAAGGCAATCCCTGGCGCAATTAAAATTTGCGACAGTATAAAATTATTTTTTGAATAATTTACTATAGAAAAGGCAATCCCTGGCGCAATTACAATTTGCGACAGTTGAAAATTATTTTTTGAATAATTTACTATAGAAAAGGCAATCCCTGGCGTATTTAAAATTTGCGACAGTAAAAAATTATTTTTGAATAATTTACTATAGAAAAGGCAATCCCTGGCGCAATTAAAATTTGCAACAGTAAAAAATTATTTTTTGCAAAATTTACTGTAGAAAAGGCAATCCCTGGCGGATTTGAAATTTGCGACAGTAAAAAATTATTTTTTGAATAATGTACTATAGAAAAGGCAATCCCTGGCGTATTTAAAATTTGCGACAGTAAAAAATTATTTTTGAATAATTTACTATAGAAAAGGCAATCCCTGGCGCAATTAAAATTTGCGACAGTAAAAAATTATTTTTTGCATAATTTACTATAGAAAAGGCAATCCCTGGCGCACTTAAAATTTGCGACAGTAAAAAATTATTTTTTGGATAATTTACTATAGAAAAGGCAATCCCTGGCGCAATTAAAATTTGCAACAGTAAAACATTATTTTTTGAATAATTTACTATAGAAAAGGCAATCCCTGGCGTATTTAAAATTTGCGACAGTAAGAAATTAATATGTGAGAAATTTACTATAGAAAAGGCAATCCCTGGCGTAATTAAAATTTGCGACAGTAAAAAATTATTTTTTGAATAATTTACTATAGAAAAGGCAATCCCTGGCGCAATTAAAATTTGCGACAGTATAAAATTATTTTTTGAATAATTTACTATAGAAAAGGCAATCCCTGGCGTAATTAAAATTTGCGACAGTTGAAAATTATTTTTTGAATAATTTACTATAGAAAAGGCAATCCCTGCGTAATTAAAATTTGCGACAGTAAAAAATTATTTTTTGAATAATTTACTATAGAAAAGGCAATCCCTGGCGCAATTAAAATTTGCGACAGTAAAAAATTATTTTTTGAATAATTTACTATAGAAAAGGCAATCCCTGGGATATTTAAAATTTGCGACAGTAAAAAATTATTTTTTGAATAATTTACTACAGAAAAGGCAATCCCTGGCGTATTTAAAATTTGCGACAGTAAGAAATTAATTTGTGAGAAATTTACTATAGAAAAGGTAATCACTGGGATATTTAAAATTTGCGACAATAGAAAATTATTTTTTGAATAATTTACTATAGAAAAGGCAATCCCTGGCGTAATTAAAATTTGCGGCAGTTGAAAATTATTTTTTGAATAATTTACTATAGAAAAGGCAATCCCTGGCGTATTTAAAATTTGCGACAATAAGAAATTAATTTGTGAGAAATTTACTATAGAAAAGGCAATCCCTGGCGTGATTAAAATTTGCGACAGTTGAAAATTATTTTTTGAATAATTTACTATAGAAAAGGCAATCCCTGGCGTATTTAAAATTTGCGACAGTAAGAAATTAATAGGTGAGAAATTTACTATAGAAAAGGCAATCCCTGGCGTAATTAAAATTTGCGACAGTAAAAAATTATTTTTTGAATAATTTACTATAGAAAAGGCAATCCCTGGCGCAATTAAAATTTGCGACAGTATAAAATTATTTTTTGAATAATTTACTATAGAAAAGGCAATCCCTGGCGCAATTACAATTTGCGACAGTTGAAAATTATTTTTTGAATAATTTACTATAGAAAAGGCAATCCCTGGCGTATTTAAAATTTGCGACAGTAAAAAATTATTTTTGAATAATTTACTATAGAAAAGGCAATCCCTGGCGCAATTAAAATTTGCGACAGTAAAAAATTATTTTTTGCATAATTTACTATAGAAAAGGCAATCCCTGGCGCACTTAAAATTTGCGACAGTAAAAAATTATTTTTTGGATAATTTACTATAGAAAAGGCAATCCCTGGCGCAATTAAAATTTGCAACAGTAAAAAATTATTTTTTGCAAAATTTACTGTAGAAAAGGCAATCCCTGGCGGATTTGAAATTTGCGACAGTAAAAAATTATTTTTTGAATAATTTACTATAGAAAAGGCAATCCCTGGCGCAATTAAAATTTGCGACAGTAGAAAATTATTTTTTGAATAGTTTACTATAGAAAAGGCAATCCCTGGCGTAATTAAAATTTGCGACAGTAGAAAATTATTTTTTGAATAATTTACTATAGAAAAGGCAATCCCTGGCGTAATTAAAATTTGCGACAGTATAAAATTATTTTTTGAATAATTTACTATAGAAAAGGCAATCCCTGGCGTATTTAAAATTTGCGACAGTAAAAAATTATTTTTTGAATAATTTACTATAGAAAAGGCAATCCCTGGCGTAATTAAAATTTGCGACAGTTGAAAATTATTTTTTGAATAATTTACTATAGAAAAGGCAATCCCTGGCGGATTTGAAATTTGCGACAGTAAAAAATTATTTTTTGAATAATTTACTATAGAAAAGGCAATCGCTGGCGGATTTGAAATTTGCGACAGTAAAAAATTATTTTTTGAATAATTTACTATAAAAAAGGCAATCCCTGGCGCAATTAAAATTTGCGACAGTAAAAAATTATTTTTTGCATAATTTACTATAGAAAAGGCAATCCCTGGCGTAATTAAAATTTGCGACAGTATAAAATTATTTTTTGAATAATTTACTATAGAAAAGGCAATCCCTGGCGTAATTAAAATTTGCGATTGTAGAAAATTATTTTTTGAGTAATTTACTATAGAAAAGGCAATCCCTGGCGGATTTGAAATTTGCGACAGTAAAAACTTATTTTTTGAATAATTTACTATAGAAAAGGCAATCCCTGGCGCAAATAAAAATTTGCGACAGTAGAAAATTATTTTTTGAATAATTTACTATAGAAAAGGCAATCCCTGGCGTAATTAAAATTTGCGACAGTAGAAAATTATTTTTTGAATAATTTACTATAGAAAAGGCAATCCCTGGCGTAATTACAATTTGCGGCAGTATAAAATTATTTTTTGAATAATTTACTATAGAAAAGGCAATCCCTGGCGTAATTAAAATTTGCGACAGTATAAAATTATTTTTTGAATAATTTACTATAGAAAAGGCAATCCCTGGCGTAATTAAAATTTGCGACAGTAGAAAATTATTTTTTGAATAATTTACTATAGAAAAGGCCATCCCTGGCGTAATTAAAATTTGCGACAGTAGAAAATTATTTTTTGAATAATTTACTATAGAAAAGGCAATCCTTGGCGTAATTAAAATTTGCGACAGTATAAAATTATTTTTTGAATAATTTACTATAGAAAAGGCAATCCCTGGCGCAATTAAAATTTGCGACAGTATAAAATTATTTTTTGAATAATTTACTATAGAAGAGGCAATCCCTGGCGTATTTAAAATTTGCGACAGTAAGAAATTATTTTTTGAATAATTTACTATAGAAAAGGCAATCCCTGGCGTAATTAAAATTTGCGACAGAAAAAAATTATTTTTTGAATAATTTACTATAGAAAAGGCAATCCCTGGCGTAATTAAAATTTGCGACAGTAGAAAATTATTTTTTGAATAATTTACTATAGAAAAGGCAATCCCTGGCGTAATTAAAATTTGCGACAGTAAAAAATTATTTTTTGAATAATTTACTAAAGAAAAGGCAATCCCTGGCGTATTTAAAATATGCGACAGTAAGAAATTATTTTTTGAATAATTTACTATAGAAAAGGCAATCCCTGGCGTAATTAAAATTTGCGACAGTAGAAAATTATTTTTTGAATAATTTACTATAGAAAAGGCAATCCCTGGCGCACTTAAAATTTGCGACAGTATAAAATTATTTTTTGAATAATTTACTATAGAAAAGGCAATCCCTGGCGCAATTACAATTTGCGACAGTTGAAAATTATTTTTTGAATAATTTACTATAGAAAAGGCAATCCCTGGCGTATTTAAAATTTGCGACAGTAAGAAATTAATTTGTGAGAAATTTACTATAGAAAAGGTAATCACTGGGATATTTAAAATTTGCGACAATAGAAAATTATTTTTTGAATAATTTACTATAGAAAAGGCAATCCCTGGCGTAATTAAAATTTGCGGCAGTTGAAAATTATTTTTTGAATAATTTACTATAGAAAAGGCAATCCCTGGCGTATTTAAAATTTGCGACAATAAGAAATTAATTTGTGAGAAATTTACTATAGAAAAGGCAATCCCTGGCGTGATTAAAATTTGCGACAGTTGAAAATTATTTTTTGAATAATTTACTATAGAAAAGGCAATCCTTGGCGTATTTAAAATTTGCGACAGTAAGAAATTAATATGTGAGAAATTTACTATAGAAAAGGCAATCCCTGGCGTAATTAAAATTTGCGACAGTAAAAAATTATTTTTTGAATAATTTACTATAGAAAAGGCAATCCCTGGCGCAATTAAAATTTGCGACAGTATAAAATTATTTTTTGAATAATTTACTATAGAAAAGGCAATCCCTGGCGCAATTACAATTTGCGACAGTTGAAAATTATTTTTTGAATAATTTACTATAGAAAAGGCAATCCCTGGCGTATTTAAAATTTGCGACAGTAAAAAATTATTTTTGAATAATTTACTATAGAAAAGGCAATCCCTGGCGCAATTAAAATTTGCGACAGTAAAAAATTATTTTTTGCATAATTTACTATAGAAAAGGCAATCCCTGGCGCACTTAAAATTTGCGACAGTAAAAAATTATTTTTTGGATAATTTACTATAGAAAAGGCAATCCCTGGCGCAATTAAAATTTGCAACAGTAAAAAATTATTTTTTGCAAAATTTACTGTAGAAAAGGCAATCCCTGGCGGATTTGAAATTTGCGACAGTAAAAAATTATTTTTTGAATAATTTACTATAGAAAAGGCAATCCCTGGCGCAATTAAAATTTGCGACAGTAGAAAATTATTTTTTGAATAGTTTACTATAGAAAAGGCAATCCCTGGCGTAATTAAAATTTGCGACAGTAGAAAATTATTTTTTGAATAATTTACTATAGAAAAGGCAATCCCTGGCGTAATTAAAATTTGCGACAGTATAAAATTATTTTTTGAATAATTTACTATAGAAAAGGCAATCCCTGGCGTATTTAAAATTTGCGACAGTAAAAAATTATTTTTTGAATAATTTACTATAGAAAAGGCAATCCCTGGCGTAATTAAAATTTGCGACAGTTGAAAATTATTTTTGAATAATTTACTATAGAAAAGGCAATCCCTGGCGGATTTGAAATTTGCGACAGTAAAAAATTATTTTTGAATAATTTACTATAGAAAAGGCAATCGCTGGCGGATTTGAAATTTGCGACAGTAAAAAATTATTTTTTGAATAATTTACTATAGAAAAGGCAATCCCTGGCGCAATTAAAATTTGCGACAGTAAAAAATTATTTTTTGCATAATTTACTATAGAAAAGGCAATCCCTGGCGTAATTAAAATTTGCGACAGTATAAAATTATTTTTTGAATAATTTACTATAGAAAAGGCAATCCCTGGCGTAATTAAAATTTGCGATTGTAGAAAATTATTTTTGAGTAATTTACTATAGAAAAGGCAATCCCTGGCGGATTTGAAATTTGCGACAGTAAAAACTTATTTTTTGAATAATTTACTATAGAAAAGGCAATCCCTGGCGCAAATAAAAATTTGCGACAGTAGAAAATTATTTTTTGAATAATTTACTATAGAAAAGGCAATCCCTGGCGTAATTAAAATTTGCGACAGTAGAAAATTATTTTTTGAATAATTTACTATAGAAAAGGCAATCCCTGGCGTAATTACAATTTGCGACAGTATAAAATTATTTTTTGAATAATTTACTATAGAAAAGGCAATCCCTGGCGTAATTAAAATTTGCGACAGTATAAAATTATTTTTTGAATAATTTACTATAGAAAAGGCAATCCCTGGCGTAATTAAAATTTGCGACAGTAGAAAATTATTTTTTGAATAATTTACTATAGAAAAGGCCATCCCTGGCGTAATTAAAATTTGCGACAGTAGAAAATTATTTTTTGAATAATTTACTATAGAAAAGGCAATCCTTGGCGTAATTAAAATTTGCGACAGTATAAAATTATTTTTTGAATAATTTACTATAGAAAAGGCAATCCCTGGCGCAATTAAAATTTGCGACAGTATAAAATTATTTTTGAATAATTTACTATAGAAAAGGCAATCCCTGGCGTATTTAAAATTTGCGACAGTAAGAAATTATTTTTTGAATAATTTACTATAGAAAAGGCAATCCCTGGCGTAATTAGAATTTGCGACAGTAAAAATTATTTTTTGAATAATTTACTATAGAAAAGGCAATCCCTGGCGTAATTAAAATTTGCGACAGTAGAAAATTATTTTTTGAATAATTTACTATAGAAAAGGCAATCCCTGGCGTAATTAAAATTTGCGACAGTAAAAAATTATTTTTTGAATAATTTACTAAAGAAAAGGCAATCCCTGGCGTATTTAAAATATGCGACAGTAAGAAATTATTTTTTGAATAATTTACTATAGAAAAGGCAATCGCAATCCCTGGCGTAATTAAAATTTGCGACAGTAGAAAATTATTTTTTGAATAATTTACTATAGAAAAGGCAATCCCTGGCGTAATTAAAATTTGCGACAGTAAAAAATTATTTTTTGAATAATTTACTATAGAAAAGGCAATCCCTGGCGTATTTAAAATTTGCGACAGTAAGAAATTATTTTTTGAATAATTTACTATAGAAAAGGCAATCCCTGGCGTAATTAAAATTTGCGACAGTAGAAAATTATTTTTTGAATAATTTACTATAGAAAAGGCAATCCCTGGCGCACTTAAAATTTGCGACAGTATAAAATTATTTTTTGAATAATTTACTATAGAAAAGGCAATCCCAGGCGTAATTAAAATTTGCGACAGTAAAAAATTATTTTTTGAATAATTTACTATAGAAAAGGCAATCCCTGGCGTATTTAAAATTTGCGACAGTAAGAAATTATTTTTTGAATAATTTACTATAGAAAAGGCAATACCTGGCGTAATTAAAATTTGCAACAGTATAAAATTATTTTGTGAGAAATTTACTATAGAAAAGGCAATCCCTGGGATATTTAAATTTTGCGACAGTAAAAAATTATTTTTTGAATAATTTACTATAGAAAAGGCAATCCCTGGCGTAATTAAAATTTGCGACAGTATAAAATTATTTTTTTGAATAATTTACTATAGAAAAGGCAATCCCTGGCGTAATTAAAATTTGCGACAGTAAAAAATTATTTTTTGAATAATTTTACTATAGAAAAGGCAATCGCTGGCGTAATTAAAATTTGCGACAGTTGAAAATTATTTTTGAATAATTTACTATAGAAAAGGCAATCTCTGGCGTAATTAAAATTTGAGACAGTAAAAAATTATTTTGTGAGAAATTTACTATAGAAAAGGCAATCCCTGGGATATTTAAAATTTGCGACAGTAAGAAATTAATTTGTGAGAAATTTACTATAGAAAAAGGTAATCCCTGGGATATTTAAAATTTGCGACAGTAGAAAATCATTTTTTGAATAATTTACTATAGAAAAGGCAATCCCTGGCGTAATTAAAATTTTGCGACAGTAGAAAATTATTTTTTGAATAATTTACTATAGAAAAGGCAATCCCTGGCGTATTTAAAATTTGTGACAGTAAAAAATTAATTTGTGAGAAATTTACTATAGAAAAAGGCAATCCCTGGGATATTTAAAATTTGCGACAGTAGAAAATTATTTTTTGAATAATTTACTATAGAAAAGGCAATCCCTGGCATAATTAAAATTTGCGACAGTAAAAAAATTATTTTTTGAATAATTTACTATAGAAAAGGCAATCCCTGGCGTAATTAAAATTTGCGACAGTAGAAAATTATTTTTTTGAATAATTTACTATAGAAAAGGCAATCCCTGGCGTAATTAAAATTTGCGACAGTAAAAAATTATTTTTTGAATAATTTACTATAGAAAAGGCAATCCCTGGCGTATTTAAAATTTGCGACAGTAAGAAATTATTTTTTGAATAATTTACTATAGAAGAGGCAATCCCTGGCGTAATTAAAATTTGCGACAGTAGAAAATTATTTTTTGAATAATTTACTATAGAAAAGGCAATCCCTGGCGCACTTAAAATTTGCGACAGTATAAAATTATTTTTTGAATAATTTACTATAGAAAAGGCAATCCCTGCGTAATTAAAATTTGCGACAGTAGAAAATTATTTTTTGAATAATTTACTATAGAAAAGGCAATCCCTGGCGTATTTAAAATTTGCGACAGTAAGAAATTATTTTTTGAATAATTTACTATAGAAAAGGCAATACCTGGCGTAATTAAAATTTGCAACAGTATAAAATTATTTTGTGAGAAATTTACTATAGAAAAGGCAATCCCTGGGATATTTAAATTTTGCGACAGTAAAAAATTATTTTTTGAATAATTTACTATAGAAAAGGCAATCCCTGGCGTAATTAAAATTTGCGACAGTATAAAATTTTTTTTTGAATAATTTACTATAGAAAAGGCAATCCCTGGCGTAATTAAAATTTGCGACAGTAAAAAATTATTTTTTGAATAATTTACTATAGAAAAGGCAATCGCTGGCGTAATTAAAATTTGCGACAGTTGAAAATTATTTTTTGAATAATTTACTATAGAAAAGGCAATCTCTGGCGTAATTAAAATTTGAGACAGTAAAAAAATTATTTTTTGAATAATTTGCTATAGAAAAGGCAATCCCTGGCGTAATTAAAATTTGCGACAGTATAAAATTATTTTTTGAATAATTTACTATAGAAAAGGCAATCCCTGGCGTAATTAAAATTTGCGACAGTAGAAAATTATTTTTTGAATAATTTACTATAGAAAAGGCCATCCCTGGCGTAATTAAAATTTGCGACAGTAGAAAATTATTTTTTGAATAATTTACTATAGAAAAGGCAATCCCTGGCGTAATTAAAATTTGCGACAGTATAAAATTATTTTTTGAATAATTTACTATAGAAAAGGCAATCCCTGGCGCAATTAAAATTTGCGACAGTATAAAATTATTTTTTGAATAATTTACTATAGAAAAGGCAATCCCTGGCGTATTTAAAATTTGCGACAGTAAGAAATTATTTTTTGAATAATTTACTATAGAAAAGGCAATCCCTGGCGCAATTAAAATTTGCGACAGTAAAAGATTATTTTTTGAATAATTTACTATAGAAAAGGCAATCCCTGGCATAATTAAAATTTGCGACAGTAAAAAATTATTTTTTGAATAATTTACTATGGCAATCCCTGGCGTAATTAAAATTTGCAACAGTAGAAAATTATTTTTTGAATAATTTACTATAGAAAAGGCAATCCCTGGCGTAATTAAAATTTGCGACAGTAAAAAATTATTTTTTGAATAATTTACTATAGAAAAGGCAATCCCTGGCGCAAATAAAAATTTGCGACAGTAGAAAATTATTTTTTGAATAATTTACTATAGAAAAGGCAATCCCTGGCGTAATTAAAATTTGCGACAGTAGAAAATTATTTTTTGAATAATTTACTATAGAAAAGGCAATCCCTGGCGTAATTAAAATTTGCGACAGTATAAAATTATTTTTTGAATAATTTACTATAGAAAAGGCAATCCCTGGCGTAATTAAAATTTGCGACAGTATAAAATTATTTTTTGAATAATTTACTATAGAAAAGGCAATCCCTGGCGCAAATAAAAATTTGCGACAGTAGAAAATTATTTTTTGAATAATTTACTATAGAAAAGGCAATCCCTGGCGTAATTAAAATTTGCGACAGTAGAAAATTATTTTTTGAATAATTTACTATAGAAAAGGCAATCCCTGGCGTAATTAAAATTTGCGACAGTAGAAAATTATTTTTTGAATAATTTACTATAGAAAAGGCAATCCCTGGCGTAATTAAAATTTGCGACAGTAAAAAATTATTTTTTGAATAATTTACTATAGAAAAGGCAATCCCTGGCGTATTTAAAATTTGCGACAGTAAGAAATTATTTTTTGAATAATTTACTATAGAAAAGGCAATCCCTGGCGTAATTAAAATTTGCGACAGTATAAAATTATTTTTTGAATAATTTACTATAGAAAAGGCAATCCCTGGCGTAATTAAAACTTGCGACAGTATAAAATTATTTTTTGAATAATTTACTATAGAAAAGGCAATCCCTGGCGCAATTAAAATTTGCAACAGTAAAAAATTATTTTTTGCAAAATTTACTGTAGAAAAGGCAATCCCTGGCGGATTTGAAATTTGCGACAGTAAAAAATTATTTTTTGAATAATTTACTATAGAAAAGGCAATCCTTTGCGCAATTAAAATTTGCGACAGTAAAAAATTATTTTTTGAATAATTCACTATAGAAAAGGCAATCCCTGGCGTAATTAAAATTTGCGACAGTAGAAAATTATTTTTTGAATAATTTACTATAGAAAAGGCAATCCCTGGCGTAATTAAAATTTGCGACAGTAGAAAATTATTTTTTGAATAATTTACTATAGAAAAGGCAATCCCTGGCGTATTTAAAATTTGCGACAGTAAAAAATTAATTTGTGAGAAATTTACTATAGAAAAGGCAATCCCTGGCGCAATTAAAATTTGCGACAGTAAAAAATTATTTTTTGCATAATTTACTATAGAAAAGGCAATCCCTGGCGCACTTAAAATTTGCGACAGTAAAAAATTATTTTTTGAATAATTTACTATAGAAAAGGCAATCCCTGGGATATTTAAAATTTGCGACAGTAGAAAATTATTTTTTGAATAATTTACTATAGAAAAGGCAATCCCTGGCGTAATTAAAATTTGCGACAGTATAAAATTATTTTTTGAATAATTTACTATAGAAAAGGCAATCCCTGGCGTAATTAAAACTTGCGACAGTATAAAATTATTTTTTGAATAATTTACTATAGAAAAGGCAATCCCTGGCGCAATTAAAATTTGCAACAGTAAAAAATTATTTTTTGCAAAATTTACTGTAGAAAAGGCAATCCCTGGCGGATTTGAAATTTGCGACAGTAAAAAATTATTTTTTGAATAATTTACTATAGAAAAGGCAATCCTTTGCGCAATTAAAATTTGCGACAGTAAAAAATTATTTTTTGAATAATTCACTATAGAAAAGGCAATCTCTGGCGTAATTAAAATTTGCGACAGTAGAAAATAATTTTTTGAATAATTTACTATAGAAAAGGCAATCCCTGGCGTAATTAAAATTTGCGACAGTAGAAAATTATTTTTTGAATAATTTACTATAGAAAAGGCAATCCCTGGCGTATTTAAAATTTGCGACACTAAAAATTAATTTGTGAGAAATTTACTATAGAAAAGGCAATCCCTGGCGCAATTAAAATTTGCGACAGTAAAAAATTATTTTTTGCATAATTTACTATAGAAAAGGCAATCCCTGGCGCACTTAAAATTTGCGACAGTAAAAAATTATTTTTTGGATAATTTACTATAGAAAAGGCAATCCCTGGCGCAATTAAAATTTGCAACAGTAAAAAATTATTTTTTGCAAAATTTATTGTAGAAAAGGCAATCCCTGGCGGATTTGAAATTTGCGACAGTATAAAATTATTTTTGAATAATTTACTATAGAAAAGGCAATCCCTGGCGTAATTAAAACTTGCGACAGTATAAAATTATTTTTTGAATAATTTACTATAGAAAAGGCAATCCCTGGCGCAATTAAAATTTGCAACAGTAAAAAATTATTTTTTGCAAAATTTACTGTAGAAAAGGCAATCCCTGGCGGATTTGAAATTTGCGACAGTAAAAAATTATTTTTTGAATAATTTACTATAGAAAAGGCAATCCTTTGCGCAATTAAAATTTGCGACAGTAAAAAATTATTTTTTGAATAATTCACTATAGAAAAGGCAATCCCTGGCGTAATTAAAATTTGCGACAGTAGAAAATTATTTTTTGAATAATTTACTATAGAAAAGGCAATCCCTGGCGTAATTAAAATTTGCGACAGTAGAAAATTATTTTTTGAATAATTTACTATATAAAAGGCAATCCCTGGCGTATTTAAAATTTGCGACAGTAAAAAATTAATTTGTGAGAAATTTACTATAGAAAAGGCAATACCTGGCGCAATTAAAATTTGCGACAGTAAAAAATTATTTTTTGCATAATTTACTATAGAAAAGGCAATCCCTGGCGCACTTAAAATTTGCGACAGTAAAAAATTATTTTTTGGATAATTTACTATAGAAAAGGCAATCCCTGGCGCAATTAAAATTTGCAACAGTAAAAAATTATTTTTTGCAAAATTTACTGTAGAAAAGGCAATCCCTGGCGGATTTGAAATTTGCGACAGTAAAAAATTATTTTTTGAATAATTTACTATAGAAAAGGCAATCCCTGGCGCAATTAAAATTTGCGACAGTAGAAAATCATTTTTTGAATAATTTACTATAGAAAAGGCAATCCCTGGCGTAATTAAAATTTGCGACAGTAGAAAATTATTTTTTGAATAATTTACTATAGAAAAGGCCATCCCTGGCGTAATTAAAATTTGCGAGAGTAGAAAATTATTTTTTGAATAATTTACTATAGAAAAGGCAATCCCTGGCGTAATTAAAATTTGCGACAGTATAAAATTATTTTTTGAATAATTTACTATAGAAAAGGCAATCCCTGGCGCAATTAAAATTTGCGACAGTATAAAATTATTTTTTGAATAATTTACTATAGAAAAGGCAATCCCTGGCGTAATTAAAATTTGCGACAGTATAAAATTATTTTTTGAATAATTTACTATAGAAAAGGCAATCCCTGGCGCAATTAAAATTTGCGACAGTATAAAATTATTTTTTGAATAATTTACTATAGAAAAGGCAATCCCTGACGTATTTAAAATTTGCGACAGTAAGAAATTATTTTTTGAATAATTTACTATAGAAAAGGCAATCCCTGGCGTAATTAAAATTTGCGACAGTAAAAAATTATTTTTTGATTAATTTATTTTAGAAAAGGCAATCCCTGCCGTATTTAAAATTTGCGACAGTAGAAAATTATTTTTTGAATAATTTACTATAGAAAAGGCAATCCCTGGCGTAATTAAATTTTGCGACAGTAGAAAATTATTTTTTGAATAATTTACTATAGAAAAGGCAATCCCTGGCGTATTTAAAATTTGTGACAGTAAAAAATTAATTTGTGAGAAATTTACTATAGAAAAGGCAATCCCTGGGATATTTAAAATTTGCGACAGTAGAAAATTATTTTTTGAATAATTTACTATAGAAAAGGCAATCCCTGGCGTAATTAAAATTTGCGACAGTATAAAATTATTTTTTGAATAATTTACTATAGAAAAGGCAATCCCTGGCGTAATTAAAACTTGCGACAGTATAAAATTATTTTTTGAATAATTTACTATAGAAAAGGCAATCCCTGACGCAATTAAAATTTGCAACAGTAAAAAATTATTTTTTGCAAAATTTACTGTAGAAAAGGCAATCCCTGGCGGATTTGAAATTTGCGACAGTAAAAAATTATTTTTTGAATAATTTACTATAGAAAAGGCAATCCTTTGCGCAATTAAAATTTGCGACAGTAAAAAATTATTTTTTGAATAATTCACTATAGAAAAGGCAATCCCTGGCGTAATTAAAATTTGCGACAGTAGAAAATTATTTTTTGAATAATTTACTATAGAAAAGGCAATCCCTGGCGTAATTAAAATTTGCGACAGTAGAAAATTATTTTTTGAATAATTTACTATAGAAAAGGCAATCCCTGGCGTATTTAAAATTTGCGACAGTAAAAAATTAATTTGTGAGAAATTTACTATAGAAAAGGCAATCCCTGGCGCAATTAAAATTTGCGACAGTAAAAAATTATGTTTTGCATAATTTACTATAGAAAAGGCAATCCCTGGCGCACTTAAAATTTGCGACAGTAAAAAATTATTTTTTGGATAATTTACTATAGAAAAGGCAATCCCTGGCGCAATTAAAATTTGCAACAGTAAAAAATTATTTTTTGCAAAATTTACTGTAGAAAAGGCAATCCCTGGCGGATTTGAAATTTGCGACAGTCAAAAATTATTTTTTGAATAATTTACTATAGAAAAGGCAATCCCTGGCGCAATTAAAATTTGCGACAGTAGAAAATTATTTTTTGAATAATTTACTATAGAAAAGGCAATCCCTGGCGTAATTAAAATTTGCGACAGTAGAAAATTATTTTATGAATAATTTACTATAGAAAAGGCAATCCCTGGCGTAATTAAAATTTGCGAGAGTTTAAAATTATTTTTTGAATAATTTACTATAGAAAAGGCAATCCCTGGCGTATTTAAAATTTGCGACAGTAAAAAATTATTTTTTGAATAATTTACTATAGAAAAGGCAATCCCTGGCGTAATTAAAATTTGCGACAGTTGAAAATTATTTTTTGAATAATTTACTATAGAAAAGGCAATCCCTGGCGGATTTGAAATTTGCGACAGTAAAAAATTATTTTTTGAATAATTTACTATAGAAAAGGGAATCCCTGGCGCAATTAAAATTTGCGACAGTAAAAAATTATTTTTTGCATAATTTACTATAGAAAAGGCAATCCCTGGCGTAATTAAAATTTGCGACAGTATAAAATTATTTTTTGAATAATTTACTATAGAAAAGGCAATCCCTGGCGTAATTAAAATTTGCGATTGTAGAAAATTATTTTTTGAGTAATTTACTATAGAAAAGGCAATCCCTGGCGGATTTGAAATTTGCGACAGTAAAAACTTATTTTTTGAATAATTTACTATAGAAAAGGCAATCCCTGGCGCAAATAAAAATTTGCGACAGTAGAAAATTATTTTTTGAATAATTTACTATAGAAAAGGCAATCCCTGGCGTAATTAAAATTTGCGACAGTATAAAATTATTTTTTGAATAATTTACTATAGAAAAGGCAATCCCTGGCGTAATTAAAATTTGCGACAGTATAAAATTATTTTTTGAATAATTTACTATAGAAAAGGCAATCCCTGGCGTAATTAAAATTTGCGACAGTATAAAATTATTTTTTGAATAATTTACTATAGAAAAGGCAATCCCTGGCGTAATTAAAATTTGCGACAGTAGAAAATTTTTTTTTGAATAATTTACTATAGAAAAGGCAATCCCTGCAGATTTGAAATTTGCGACAGTAAAAAATTATTTTTTGAATAAATTACTATAGAAAAAGGCAATCCCTGGCGTAATTAAAATTTGCGACAGTAAAAAATTATTTTTTGATTAATTTATTTTAGAAAAGGCAATCCCTGCCGTAATTAAAATTTGCGGACAGTAGAAAATTATTTTTTTGAAATAATTTACTATAGAAAAGGCAATCCCTGGCGTAATTAAAATTTGCGACAGTAAAAAATTATTTTTTGAATAATTTACTATATAGAAAAGGCAATCCCTGGCGTATTTAAAATTTGCGACAGTAAGAAATTATTTTTTGAATAATTTACTATAGAAAAGGCAATCCCTGGCGTAATTAAAATTTGCGACAGTAGAGAAAATTATTTTTTGAATAATTTACTATAGAAAAAGGCAATCCCTGGCGCACTTAAAATTTGCGACAGTATAAAATTATTTTTTGAATAATTTACTATAGAAAAAGGGCAATACCTGGCGTAATTAAAATTTGCGACAGTAAAAAATTATTTTTTGAATAATTTACATATTGAAAAGGCAATCCCTGGCGTATTTAAAATTTGCGACAGTAAGAAATTATTTTTTGAATAATTTACTATAGAAAAGGCAATCCCTGGCGTAATTAAAATTTGCAACAGTATAAAATTATTTTGTGAGAAATTTACTATAGAAAAGGCAATCCCTGGGATATTTAAATTTTGCGACAGTAAAAAATTATTTTTTGAATAATTTACTACAAGAAAAGGCAATCCCTGGCGTATTTAAAATTTGCGACAGTAGAGAAATTAATTTGTGAGAAATTTACTATAGAAAAGGTAATCACTGGGATATTTAAAATTTGCGACAGTAGAAAATTATTTTTTGAATAATTTACTATAGAAAAGGCAATCCCTGGCGTAATTAAAATTTGCGGCAGTTGAAAATTATTTTTTGAATAATTTACTATAGAAAAAGGCAATCCCTGGCGTATTTAAAATTTGCGACAGTAGAAAATTATTTTTTTGAATAATTTACTATAGAAAAGGCAATCCCTGGCGCACTTAAAATTTGCGACAGTATAAAATTATTTTTTGAATAATTTACTATAGAAAAAGGCAATCCCTGGCGTAATTAAAATTTGCGACAGTATAAAATTATTTTTGAATAATTTACTATAGAAAAGGCAATCCCTGGCGTAATTAAAATTTGCGACAGTAAAAAATTATTTTTTGAATAATTTACTATAGAAAAGGCAATCCCTGGCGTAATTAAAATTTGCGACAGTTGAAAATTATTTTTTGAATAATTTACTATAGAAAAGGCAATCCCTGGCGTATTTAAAATTTGCGACAGTAAGAAATTAATTTGTGAGAAATTTACTATAGAAAAGGTAATCACTGGGATATTTAAAATTTGCGACAGTAGAAAATTATTTTTTGAATAATTTACTATAGAAAAGGCAATCCCTGGCGTAATTAAAATTTGCGACAGTAGAAAATTATTTTTTGAATAATTTACTATAGAAAAGGCAATCCCTGGCGCACTTAAAATTTTGCGACAGTATAAAATTATTTTTTGAATAATTTACTATAGAAAAGGCAATCCCTGGCGTAATTAAAATTTGCGACAGTAAAAAATTATTTTTTGAATAATTTACTATAGAAAAGGCAATCCCTGTCGTATTTAAAATTTGCGACAGTAGAAAATTATTTTTTGAATAATTTACTATAGAAAAGGCAATCCTCCTGGCGCACTTAAAATTTGCGACAGTATAAAATTATTTTTTGAATAATTTACTATAGAAAAAGGCAATCCCTGGCGTAATTAAAATTTGCGACAGTATAAAAATTATTTTTTGTGAATAATTTACTATAGAAAAGGCAATCCCTGGCGTAATTAAAATTTGCGACAGTAAAAAATTATTTTTTGAATAATTTACTATAGAAAAGGCAAATCCCTGGCGTAATTAAAATTTGCGACAGTTGAAAATTATTTTTTGAATAATTTACTATAGAAAAGGCAATCTCTGGCGTAATTAAAATTTGAGACAGTAAAAAATTATTTTTTTGAATAATTTACTATAGAAAAGGGCAATCCCTGGCGTAATTAAAATTTGCGACAGTTGAAAATTATTTTTTGAATAATTTACTATAGAAAAGGCAATCCCTGGCGTAATTAAAATTTGCGACAGTAAAAAATTATTTTTTGAATAATTTACTATAGAAAAGGGCAATCCCTGGCGCAATTAAAATTAGCGACAGTAAAAAAATTATTTTTTGAATAATTTACTATAGAAAAGGCAATCCCTGGGATATTTAAAATTTGCGGCAGTAAAAAATTATTTTTTGAATAATTTACTACAGAAAAGGCAATCCCTGGCGTATTTAAAATTTGCGACAGTAAGAAATTAATTTGTGAGAAATTTACTATAGAAAAGGTAATCACTGGGATATTTAAAATTTGCGACAGTAGAAAATTATTTTTTGAATAATTTACTATAGAAAAGGCAATCCCTGGCGTAATTAAAATTTGCGGCAGTTGAAAATTATTTTTTGAATAATTTACTATAGAAAAGGCAATCCCTGGCGTATTTAAAATTTGCGACAATAAGAAATTAATTTGTGAGAATTTTACTATAGAAAAGGCAATCCCTGGCGTGATTAAAATTTGCGACAGTTGAAAATTATTTTTTGAATAATTTACTATAGAAAAGGCAATCCCTGGCGTATTTAAAATTTGCGACAGTAAGAAATTAATATGTGAGAAATTTACTATAGAAAAGGCAATCCCTGGCGTAATTAAAATTTGCGACAGTAAAAAATTATTTTTTGAATAATTTACTATAGAAAAGGCAATCCCTGGCGCAATTAAAATTTGCGACAGTATAAAATTATTTTTTGAATAATTTACTATAGAAAAGGCAATCCCTGGCGCAATTACAATTTGCGACAGTTGAAAATTATTTTTTGAATAATTTACTATAGAAAAGGCAATACCTGGCGCAATTAAAATTTGCAACAGTAGAAAATTATTTTTTGAATAATTTACTATAGAAAAGGCAATACCTGGCGTAATTAAAATTTGCGACAGTATAAAATTGTTTTTTGAATAATTTACTATAGAAAAGGCAATCCCTGGGGTAATTAAAATTTGCGACAGTTGAAAATTAATTTTTGAATAATTTACTATAGAAAAGGCAATCCCTGGCGTAATTAAAATTTGCGACAGTAGAAAATTATTTTTGAATAATTTACTATAGAAAAGGCAATCCCTGGCGCAATTAAAATTTGCGACAGTAAGAAATTATTTTTTGAATAATTTACTATAGAAAAGGCAATCCCTGGCGTAATTAAAATTTGCGACAGTTGAAAATTATTTTTTGAATAATTTACTATAGAAAAGGCAATCTCTGGCGTAATTAAAATTTGAGACAGTAAAAAATTATTTTTTGAATAATTTACTATAGAAAAGGCAATCCCTGGCGTAATTAAAATTTGCGACAGTAAAAAATTATTTTTTGAATAATTTACTATAGAAAAGGCAATCCCTGGCGCGATTAAAATTAGCGACAGTAAAAAATTATTTTTTGAATAATTTACTATAGAAAAGGCAATCCCTGGGATATTTAAAATTTGCGACAGTAAAAAATTATTTTTTGAATAATTTACTACAGAAAAGGCAATCCCTGGCGTATTTAAAATTTGCGACAGTAAGAAATTAATTTGTGAGAAATTTACTATAGAAAAGGTAATCACTGGGATATTTAAAATTTGCGACAGTAGAAAATTATTTTTTGAATAATTTACTATAGAAAAGGCAATCCCTGGCGTAATTAAAATTTGCGGCAGTTGAAAATTATTTTTTGAATAATTTACTATAGAAAAGGCAATCCCTGGCGTATTTAAAATTTGCGACAATAAGAAATTAATTTGTGAGAATTTTACTATAGAAAAGGCAATCCCTGGCGTGATTAAAATTTGCGACAGTTGAAAATTATTTTTTGAATAATTTACTATAGAAAAGGCAATCCCTGGCGTATTTAAAATTTGCGACAGTAAGAAATTAATATGTGAGAAATTTACTATAGAAAAGGCAATCCCTGGCGTAATTAAAATTTGCGACAGTAAAAAATTATTTTTTGAATAATTTACTATAGAAAAGGCAATCCCTGGCGTATTTAAAATTTGCGACAGTAGAAAATTATTTTTTGAATAATTTACTATAGAAAAGGCAATCCCTGGCGTAATTAAAATTTGCGACAGTATAAAATTATTTTTTGAATAATTTACTATAGAAAAGGCAATCCCTGGCGTAATTAAAATTTGCGACAGTAAAAAATTATTTTTTGAATAATTTACTATAGAAAAGGCAATCCCTGGCGTAATTAAAATTTGCGACAGTTGAAAATTATTTTTTGAATAATTTACTATAGAAAAGGCAATCTCTGGCGTAATTAAAATTTGAGACAGTAAAAAATTATTTTTTGAATAATTTACTATAGAAAAGGCAATCCCTGGCGTAATTAAAATTTGCGACAGTTGAAAATTATTTTTTGAATAATTTACTATAGAAAAGGCAATCCCTGGCGTAATTAAAATTTGCGACAGTAAAAAATTATTTTTTGAATAATTTACTATAGAAAAGGCAATCCCTGGCGCAATTAAAATTAGCGACAGTAAAAAATTATTTTTTGAATAATTTACTATAGAAAAGGCAATCCCTGGGATATTTAAAATTTGCGACAATAAAAAATTATTTTTTGAATAATTTACTACAGAAAAGGCAATCCCTGGCGTATTTAAAATTTGCGACAGTAAGAAATTAATTTGTGAGAAATTTACTATAGAAAAGGTAATCACTGGGATATTTAAAATTTGCGACAGTAGAAAATTATTTTTTGAATAATTTACTATAGAAAAGGCAATCCCTGGCGTAATTAAAATTTGCGGCAGTTGAAAATTATTTTTTGAATAATTTACTATAGAAAAGGCAATCCCTGGCGTATTTAAAATTTGCGACAATAAGAAATTAATTTGTGAGAATTTTACTATAGAAAAGGCAATCCCTGGCGTGATTAAAATTTGCGACAGTTGAAAATTATTTTTTGAATAATTTACTATAGAAAAGGCAATCCCTGGCGTATTTAAAATTTGCGACAGTAAGAAATTAATATGTGAGAAATTTACTATAGAAAAGGCAATCCCTGGCGTAATTAAAATTTGCGACAGTAAAAAATTATTTTTTGAATAATTTACTATAGAAAAGGCAATCCCTGGCGCAATTAAAATTTGCGACAGTATAAAATTATTTTTTGAATAATTTACTATAGAAAAGGCAATCCCTGGCGCAATTACAATTTGCGACAGTTGAAAATTATTTTTTGAATAATTTACTATAGAAAAGGCAATACCTGGCGCAATTAAAATTTGCAACAGTAGAAAATTATTTTTTGAATAATTTACTATAGAAAAGGCAATACCTGGCGTAATTAAAATTTGCGACAGTATAAAATTGTTTTTTGAATAATTTACTATAGAAAAGGCAATCCCTGGGGTAATTAAAATTTGCGACAGTTGAAAATTAATTTTTGAATAATTTACTATAGAAAAGGCAATCCCTGGCGTAATTAAAATTTGCGACAGTAGAAAATTATTTTTGAATAATTTACTATAGAAAAGGCAATCCCTGGCGCAATTAAAATTTGCGACAGTAAGAAATTATTTTTTGAATAATTTACTATAGAAAAGGCAATCCCTGGCGTAATTAAAATTTGCGACAGTAAAAAATTATTTTTTGAATAATTTACTATAGAAAAGGCAATCCCTGGCATAATTAAAATTTGCGACAGTAGAAAATTATTTTTTGAATAATTTACTATAGAAAAGGCAATCCCTGGCGTAATTAAAATTTGCGACAGTAAAAAATTATTTTTTGAATTATTTACTATAGAAAAGGCAATCCCTGGGGCAATTAAAATTTGCGACAGTAAAAAATTATTTTTTGAATAATTTACTATAGAAAAGGCAATCCCTGGCGTAATTAAAATTTGCGACAGTTGAAAATTATTTTTTGAATAATTTACTATAGAAAAGGCAATCCCTGGCGTATTTAAAATTTGCGACAGTAAGAAATTATTTTTTGAATAATTTACTATAGAAAAGGCAATCCCTGGCGTAATTAAAATTTGCAACAGTATAAAATTATTTTGTGAGAAATTTACTATAGAAAAGGCAATCCCTGGGATATTTAAATTTTGCGACAGTAAAAAACTATTTTTTGAATAATTTACTATAGAAAAGGCAATCCCTGACGTAATTAAAATTTGCGACAGTATAAAATTATTTTTTGAATAATTTACTATAGAAAAGGCAATCCCTGGCGTAATTAAAATTTGCGACAGTAAAAAATTATTTTTTGAATAATTTACTATAGAAAAGGCAATCCCTGGCGTAATTAAAATTTGCGACAGTTGAAAATTATTTTTTGAATAATTTACTATAGAAAAGGCAATCCCTGGCGTAATTAAAATTTGAGACAGTAAAAAATTATTTTTTGAATAATTTACTATAGAAAAGGCAATCCCTGGCGTAATTAAAATTTGCGACAGTTGAAAATTATTTTTTGAATAATTTACTATAGAAAAGGCAATCCCTGGCGTAATTAAAATTTGCGACAGTAAAAAATTATTTTTTGAATAATTTACTATAGAAAAGGCAATCCCTGGGGCAATTAAAATTTGCGACAGTAAAAAATTATTTTTTGAATAATTTACTATAGAAAAGGCAATCCCTGGCGTAATTAAAATTTGCGACAGTTGAAAATTATTTTTTGAATAATTTACTATAGAAAAGGCAATCCCTGGCGTATTTAAAATTTGCGACAGTAAGAAATTAATTTGTGAGAAATTTACTATAGAAAAGGCAATCCCTGACGTAATTAAAATTTGCGACAGTAAAAAATTATTTTTTTGAATAATTTACTATAGAAAAGGCAATCCCTGGCGCATTTAAAATTTGCGACAGTATAAAATTATTTTTTGAATAATTTACTATAGAAAAGGCAATCCCTGACGCAATTACAATTTGCGACAGTTGAAAATTATTTTTTGAATAATTTACTATAGAAAAGGCAATACCTGGCGCAATTAAAATTTGCAAAAGTAGAAAATTATTTTCTGAATAATTTACTATAGAAAAGGCAATCCCTGGCGTAGTTAAAATTTGTGACAGTATAAAATTATTTTTTGAATAATTTACTATAGAAAAGGCAATCCCTGGCGTAATTAAAATTTGCGACAGTTGAAAATTATTTTTTGAATAATTTACTATAGAAAAGGCAATCCCTGGCGTATTTAAAATTTGCGACAGTAAGAAATTAATTTGTGAGAAATTTACTATAGAAAAGTTAATCCCTGGGATATTTAAAATTTGCGACAATAGAAAATTATTTTTATAATAATTTACTATAGAAAAGGCAATCCCTGGCGTAATTAAAATTTGCGGCAGTTGAAAATTATTTTTTGAATAATTTACTATAGAAAAGGCAATCCCTGGCGTATTTAAAATTTGCGACAGTAAGAAATTAATTTGTGAGAAATTTACTATAGAAAAGGCAATCCCTGGCGTAATTAAAATTTGCGACAGTTGAAAATTATTTTTTGAATAATTTACTATAGAAAAGGCAATCCCTGGCGTATTTAAAATTTGCGACAGTAAGAAATTAATTTGTGAGAAATTTACTATAGAAAAGGCAATCCCTGGCGTAATTAAAATTTGCGACAGTAAAAAATTATTTTTTTGAATAATTTACTATAGAAAAGGCAATCCCTGGCGCATTTAAAATTTGCGACAGTATAAAATTATTTTTTGAATAATTTACTATAGAAAAGGCAATCCCTGGCGCAATTACAATTTGCGACAGTTGAAAATTATTTTTTGAATAATTTACTATAGAAAAGGCAATACCTGGCGCAATTAAAATTTGCAAAAGTAGAAAATTATTTTTTGAATAATTTACTATAGAAAAGGCAATCCCTGGCGTAGTTAAAATTTGTGACAGTATAAAATTATTTTTTGAATAATTTACTATAGAAAAGGCAATCCCTGGCGTAATTAAAATTTGCGACAGTTGAAAATTATTTTTTGAATAATTTACTATAGAAAAGGCAATCCCTGGCGTAATTAAAATTTGCGACAGTAGAAAATTATTTTTTGAATAATTTACTATAGAAAAGGCAATCCCTGGCGCAATTAAAATTTGCGATAGTAAAAAATTATTTTTTGAATAATTTACTATAGAAAAGGCAATCCCTGGCGTAATTAAAATTTGCGACAGTTGAAAATTATTTTTTGAATAATTTACTATAGAAAAGGCAATCCCTGGCGTAATTATAATTTGCGACAGTAAAAAATTATTTTTTGAATAATTTACTATAGAAAAGGCAATCCCTGGCGTAATTAAAATTTGCGACAGTTGAAAATTATTTTTTGAATAATTTACTATAGAAAAGGCAATCCCTGGCGAACTTAAAATTTGCGACAGTTGAAAATTATTTTTTGAATAATTTACTATAGAAAAGGCAATCCCTGGCGTAATTAAAATTTGCGACAGTAAAAAATTATTTTTTTGAATAATTTACTATAGAAAAGGCAATCCCTGGCGCATTTAAAATTTGCGACAGTATAAAATTATTTTTTGAATAATTTACTATAGAAAAGGCAATCCCTGGCGTAATTAAAATTTGCGACAGTTGAAAATTATTTTTTGAATAATTTACTATAGAAAAGGCAATCCCTGGCGTAGTTAAAATTTGTGACAGTATAAAATTATTTTTTGAATAATTTACTATAGAAAAGGCAATCCCTGGCGTAATTAAAATTTGCGACAGTTGAAAATTATTTTTTGAATAATTTACTATAGAAAAGGCAATCCCTGGCGTATTTAAAATTTGCGACAGTAAGAAATTAATTTGTGAGAAATTTACTATAGAAAAGGTAATCCCTGGGATATTTAAAATTTGCGACAATAGAAAATTATTTTTATAATAATTTACTATAGAAAAGGCAATCCCTGGCGTAATTAAAATTTGCGGCAGTTGAAAATTATTTTTTGAATAATTTACTATAGAAAAGGCAATCCCTGGCGTATTTAAAATTTGCGACAGTAAGAAATTAATTTGTGAGAAATTTACTATAGAAAAGGCAATCCCTGGCGTAATTAAAATTTGCGACAGTTGAAAATTATTTTTTGAATAATTTACTATAGAAAAGGCAATCCCTGGCGTATTTAAAATTTGCGACAGTAAGAAATTAATTTGTGAGAAATTTACTATAGAAAAGGCAATCCCTGGCGTAATTAAAATTTGCGACAGTAAAAAATTATTTTTTTGAATAATTTACTATAGAAAAGGCAATCCCTGGCGCAATTACAATTTGCGACAGTTGAAAATTATTTTTTGAATAATTTACTATAGAAAAGGCAATACCTGGCGCAATTAAAATTTGCAAAAGTAGAAAATTATTTTTTGAATAATTTACTATAGAAAAGGCAATCCCTGGCGTAGTTAAAATTTGTGACAGTATAAAATTATTTTTTGAATAATTTACTATAGAATAGGCAATCCCTGGCGTAATTAAAATTTGCGACAGTTGAAAATTATTTTTTGAATAATTTACTATAGAAAAGGCAATCCCTGGCGTAATTAAAATTTGCGACAGTAGAAAATTATTTTTTGAATAATTTACTATAGAAAAGGCAATCCCTGGCGCAATTAAAATTTGCGACAGTAAAAAATTATTTTTTGAATAATTTACTATAGAAAAGGCAATCCCTGGCGTAATTAAAATTTGCGACAGTTGAAAATTATTTTTTGAATAATTTACTATAGAAAAGGCAATCCCTGGCGTATTTAAAATTTGCGACAGTAAGAAATTAATTTGTGAGAAATTTACTATAGAAAAGGTAATCCCTGGGATATTTAAAATTTGCGACAATAGAAAATTATTTTTATAATAATTTACTATAGAAAAGGCAATCCCTGGCGTAATTAAAATTTGCGGCAGTTGAAAATTATTTTTTGAATAATTTACTATAGAAAAGGCAATCCCTGGCGTATTTAAAATTTGCGACAGTAAGAAATTAATTTGTGAGAAATTTACTATAGAAAAGGCAATCCCTGGCGTAATTAAAATTTGCGACAGTTGAAAATTATTTTTTGAATAATTTACTATAGAAAAGGCAATCCCTGGCGTATTTAAAATTTGCGACAGTAAGAAATTAATTTGTGAGAAATTTACTATAGAAAAGGCAATCCCTGGCGTAATTAAAATTTGCGACAGTAAAAAATTATTTTTTTGAATAATTTACTATAGAAAAGGCAATCCCTGGCGCATTTAAAATTTGCGACAGTATAAAATTATTTTTTGAATAATTTACTATAGAAAAGGCAATCCCTGGCGCAATTACAATTTGCGACAGTTGAAAATTATTTTTTGAATAATTTACTATAGAAAAGGCAATACCTGGCGCAATTAAAATTTGCAAAAGTAGAAAATTATTTTTTGAATAATTTACTATAGAAAAGGCAATCCCTGGCGTAGTTAAAATTTGTGACAGTATAAAATTATTTTTTGAATAATTTACTATAGAATAGGCAATCCCTGGCGTAATTAAAATTTGCGACAGTTGAAAATTATTTTTTGAATAATTTACTATAGAAAAGGCAATCCCTGGCGTAATTAAAATTTGCGACAGTAGAAAATTATTTTTTGAATAATTTACTATAGAAAAGGCAATCCCTGGCGCAATTAAAATTTGCGACAGTAAAAAATTATTTTTTGAATAATTTACTATAGAAAAGGCAATCCCTGGCGTAATTAAAATTTGCGACAGTTGAAAATTATTTTTTGAATAATTTACTATAGAAAAGGCAATCCCTGGCGTAATTATAATTTGCGACAGTAAAAAATTATTTTTTGAATAATTTACTATAGAAAAGGCAATCCCTGGCGTAATTAAAATTTGCGACAGTTGAAAATTATTTTTTGAATAATTTACTATAGAAAAGGCAATCCCTGGCGAACTTAAAATTTGCGACAGTTGAAAATTATTTTTTGAATAATTTACTATAGAAAAGGCAATCCCTGGCGTAATTAAAATTTGCGACAGTAAAAAATTATTTTTTGAACAATTTACTATAGAAAAGGCAATCCCTGGCGTAATTAAAATTTGCGACAGTAGAAAATTATTTTTTGAATAATTTACTATAGAAAAGGCAATCCCTGGCGTAATTAAAATTTGCGACAGTATAAAATTATTTTTTGAATAATTTACTATAGAAAAGGCAATCCCTGGCGCAATTAAAATTTGCGACAGTAAAAAATTATTTTTTGAATAATTTACTATAGAAAAGGCAATCCCTGGCGTAATTAAAATTTGCGACAGTATAAAAATATTTTTTGAATAATTTACTATAGAAAAGGTAATCCCTGGCGCAATTAAAATTTGCGACAGTAAAAAATTATTTTTTGAATAATTTACTATAGAAAAGGCAATCCCTGGCGCAATTAAAATTTGCGACAGTAGAAAATTATTTTTTGAATAATTTACTATAGAAAAGGCAATCCCTGGCGTAATTAAAATTTGCGACAGTAGAAAATTATTTTTTGAATAATTTACTATAGAAAAGGCAATCCCTGGCGCAATTAAAATTTGCGACAGTATAAAATTATTTTTTGAATAATATACTATAGAAAAGGCAATCCCTGGAGTATTTAAAATTTGCGACAGTAAAAAATTATTTTTTGCAAAATTTACTATAGAAAAGGCAACCCCTGGCGTAATTAAAATTTGCGACAGTATAAAATTATTTTTTGAATAATTTACTATAGAAAAGGCAATCCCTGGCGTAATTAAAATTTGCGAGAGTAAAAAATTATTTTTTGAATAATTTACTATAGAAAAGGCAATCCCTGGCGTAATTAAAATTTGCGACAGTTGAAAATTATTTTTTGAATAATTTACTATAGAAAAGGCAATCCCTGGCGGATTTGAAATTTGCGACAGTAAAAAATTATTTTTTGAATAATTTACTATAGAAAAGGCAATCCCTGGCGCAATTAAAATTTGAGACAGTTGAAAATTATTTTTTGAATAATTTACTATAGAAAAGGCAATCCCTGGCGTAATTAAAATTTGCGACAGTAAAACATTATTTTTTGAATAATTTACTATAGAAAAGGCAATCCCTGGGATATTTAAAATTTGCGACAGTAAAAAATTATTTTTTGAATAATTTACTATAGAAAAGGCAATCCCTGGCGTAATTAAAATTTGCGACAGTAGAAAATTATTTTTTGAATAATTTACTATAGAAAAGGCAATCCCTGGCGTAATTAAAATTTGCGACAGTTGAAAATTATTTTTTGAATAATTTACTATAGAAAAGGCAATCCCTGGCGTAGTTAAAATTTGCGACAGTAGAAAATTATTTTTTGAATAATTTACTATAGAAAAGGCAATCCCTGGCGTAATTAAAATTTGCAACAGTAGAAAATTATTTTTTGAATAATTTACTATAGAAAAGGCAATCCCTGGCGTAATTAAAATTTGCGACAGTATAAAATTATTTTTTGAATAATTTACTATAGAAAAGGCAATCCCTGGCGCAATTAAAATTTGCAACAGTAGAAAATTATTTTTTGAATAATTTACTATAGAAAAGGCAATCCCTGGCGTAATTAAAATTTGCAACAGTAGAAAATTATTTTTTGAATAATTTACTATAGAAAAGGCAATCCCTGGCGCAATTAAAATTTGCAACAGTAGAAAATTAATTTTTGAATAATTTACTATAGAAAAGGCAACCCCTGGCGTAATTAAAATTTGCGACAGTATAAAATTATTTTTTGAATAATTTACTATAGAAAAGGCAATCCCTGGCGCAATTACAATTTGCGACAGTTGAAAATTATTTTTTGAATAATTTACTATAGAAAAGGCAATACCTGGCGCAATTAAAATTTGCAAAAGTAGAAAATTATTTTTTGAATAATTTACTATAGAAAAGGCAATCCCTGGCGTAGTTAAAATTTGTGACAGTATAAAATTATTTTTTGAATAATTTACTATAGAAAAGGCAATCCCTGGCGTAATTAAAATTTGCGACAGTAAAACATTATTTTTTGAATAATTTACTATAGAAAAGGCAATCCCTGGGATATTTAAAATTTGCGACAGTAAAAAATTATTTTTTGAATAATTTACTCTAGAAAAGGCAATCCCTGGCGTAATTAAAATTTGCGACAGTAGAAAATTATTTTTTGAATAATTTACTATAGAAAAGGCAATCCCTGGCGTAATTAAAATTTGCGACAGTTGAAAATTATTTTTTGAATAATTTACTATAGAAAAGGCAATCCCTGGCGTAATTAAAATTTGCGACAGTAAAACATTATTTTTTGAATAATTTACTATAGAAAAGGCAATCCCTGGGATATTTAAAATTTGCGACAGTAAAAAATTATTTTTTGAATAATTTACTATAGAAAAGGCAATCCCTGGCGTAATTAAAATTTGCGACAGTAGAAAATTATTTTTTGAATAATTTACTATAGAAAAGGCAATCCCTGGCGTAATTAAAATTTGCGACAGTTGAAAATTATTTTTTGAATAATTTACTATAGAAAAGGCAATCGCTGGCGTAGTTAAAATTTGCGACAGTAGAAAATTATTTTTTGAATAATTTACTATAGAAAAGGCAATCCCTGGCGTAATTAAAATTTGCGGCAGTTGAAAATTATTTTTTGAATAATTTACTATAGAAAAGGCAATCCCTGGCGTATTTAAAATTTGCGACAGTAAGAAATTAATTTGTGAGAAATTTACTATAGAAAAGGCAATCCCTGGCGTAATTAAAATTTGCGACAGTTGAAAATTATTTTTTGAATAATTTACTATAGAAAAGGCAATCCCTGGCGTATTTAAAATTTGCGACAGTAAAAAATTATTTTTTAAATAATTTACTATAGAAAAGGCAATCCCTGGCGTAATTAAAATTTGCGAGAGTATAAAATTATTTTTTGAATAATTTACTATAGAAAAGGCAATCCCTGGCGCAATTAAAATTTGCGACAGTAGAAAATTATTTTTTGAATAATTTACTATAGAAAAGGCAATCACTGGCGGATTTGAAATTTGCGACAGTAAAAAATTATTTTTTGAATAATTTACTATAGAAAAGGCAATCCCTGGCGCAATTAAAATTTGCGACAATAGAAAATTATTTTTTGAATAATTTACTATAGAAAAGGCAATCCCTGGCGTGATTAAAATTTGCGACAGTATAAAATTATTTTTTGAATAATTTACTATAGAAAAGGCAATCCCTGGCGTAATTAAAATTTGCGACAGTAAAAAATTATTTTTTGAATAATTTATTATAGAAAAGGCAATCCCTGGCGCAATTAAAATTTGCGACAGTAGAAAATTATTTTTTGAATAATTTATTTACTATAGAAAAGGCAATCCCTGGCGCAATTAAAATTTGCGACAGTAAAAAATTAATTTTTGAATAATTTACTAAAGAAAAGGCAATCCCTGGCGCACTTAAAATTTGCGACAGTATAAAATTATTTTTTGAATAATTTACTATAGAAAAGGCAATCTCAGGCGCACTTAAAATTTGCAACAGTAAAAAATTATTTTTTGCAAAATTTACTATAGAAAAGGCTATCCCTGACGTAATTAAAACTTGCGATAGTAAAAAATTATTTTTTGAATAATTTACTATAGAAAAGGCAATCACTGGCGTATTTAAAATTTGCGACAGTAAGAAATTAATTTCTGAATAATTTACTATAGAAAAGGCAATCCCTGGCGCACTTAAAATTTGCGACAGTTGAAAATTATTTTTTGAATAATTTACTATAGAAAAGGCAATCCCTGGCGTAATTAAAATTTGCGACAGTAAAAAATTATTTTTTGAATAATTTACTATAGAAAAGGCAATCCCTGGCGCAATTAAAATTTGCGACAGTAGAAAATTATTTTTTGAATAATTTACTATAGAAAAGGCAATCCCTGGCGTAATTAAAATTTGCGACAGTAAAAAATTAATTTTTGAATAATTTACTATAGAAAAGACAATCCCTGGCGCTCTTAAAATTTGCGACAGTATAAAATTATTTTTTGAATAATTTACTATAGAAAAGGCAATCCCTGGCGCACTTAAAATTTGCAACAGTAAAAAATTATTTTTTGCAAAATTTACTATAGAAAAGGCTATCCCTGGCGTAATTAAAACTTGCGATAGTAAAAAATTATTTTTTGAAAAATTTACTATAGAAAGGGCAATCCCTGGCGTATTTAAAATTTGCGACAGTAAGAAATTAATTTCTGAATAATTTACTATAGAAAAGGCAATCCCTGGCGCACTTAAAATTTGCGACAGTTGAAAATTATTTTTTGAATAATTTACTATAGAAAAGGCAATCCCTGGCGTAATTAAAATTTGCGACAGTAAAAAATTATTTTTTGAATAATTTACTATAGAAAAGGCAATCCCTTGCGTAATTAAAATTTGCGACAGTAGAAAATTATTTTTTGAATAATTTACTATAGAAAAGGCAATCCCTGGGATATTTAAAATTTGCGACAGTAAAAAATTATTTTTTGAATAATTTACTATAGAAAAGGCAATCCCTGGCGCAGTTACAATTTGCGCCAGTAAAAAATTATTTTTTGAATAATTTGCTATAGAATAGGCAATCCCTGGCGTAATTAAAATTTGCGACAGTTGAAAATTATTTTTTAAATAATTTACTATAGAAAAGGCAATCCCTGGCGCAATTACAATTTGCGACAGTATAAAATTATTTTTCGAATAATTTACTATAGAAAAGGCAATCCCTGGCGCAATTAAAATTTGCAACAGTAAAAAATTATTTTTTGCAAAATTTACTATAGAAAAGGCTATACCTGGCGTAAATAAAACTTGCGATAGTAAAAAATTATTTTTTGAATAATTTACTATAGAAAAGGCAATCCCTGGCGTATTTAAAATTGTGACAGTAAGAAATTAATTTTTGAATAATTTACTATAGAAAAGGCAATCGCTGGCGTAATTAAAATTTGCGACAGTAAAAAATTAATTTTTGAATAATTTACTATAGAAAAGACAATCCCTGGCGCACTTAAAATTTGCGACAGTAAAAAATTATTTTTTGAATAATTTACTATAGAAAAGGCAATTCCTGGCGCAATTAAAATTTGCGACAGTAAAAAATTATTTTTTGAATAATTTACTATAGAAAAGGCAATCCCTGGGATATTTAAAATTTGCGACAGTAAAAAATTATTTTTTGAATAATTTACTATAGAAAAGGCAATCCCTGGCGCAGTTACAATTTGCGCCAGTAAAAAATTATTTTTTGAATAATTTGCTATAGAATAGGCAATCCCTGGCGTAATTAAAATTTGCGACAGTTGAAAATTATTTTTTAAATAATTTACTATAGAAAAGGCAATCCCTGGCGCAATTACAATTTGCGACAGTATAAAATTATTTTTCGAATAATTTACTATAGAAAAGGCAATCCCTGGCGCAATTAAAATTTGCAACAGTAAAAAATTATTTTTTGCAAAATTTACTATAGAAAAGGCTATACCTGGCGTAATTAAAACTTGCGATAGTAAAAAATTATTTTTTGAATAATTTACTATAGAAAAGGCAATCCCTGGCGTATTTAAAATTGTGACAGTAAGAAATTAATTTTTGAATAATTTACTATAGAAAAGGCAATCGCTGGCGTAATTAAAATTTGCGACAGTAAAAAATTAATTTTTGAATAATTTACTATAGAAAAGACAATCCCTGGCGCACTTAAAATTTGCGACAGTATAAAATTATTTTTTGAATAATTTACTATAGAAAAGGCAATCCCTGGCGCACTTAAAATTTTCAACAGTAAAAAATTATTTTTTGCAAAATTTACTATAGAAAAGGCTATCCCTGGCGTAATTAAAACTTGCGATAGTAAAAAATTATTTTTTGAAAAATTTACTATAGAAAGGGCAATCCCTGGCGTATTTAAAATTTGCGACAGTAAGAAATTAATTTCTGAATAATTTACTATAGAAAAGGCAATCCCTGGCGCACTTAAAATTTGCGACAGTTGAAAATTATTTTTTGAATAATCTACTATAGAAAAGGCAATCCCTGGCGTAATTAAAATTTGCGACAGTAAAAAATTATTTTTTGAATAATTTACTATAGAAAAGGCAATCCCTTGCGTAATTAAAATTTGCGACAGTAGAAAATTATTTTTTGAATAATTTACTATAGAAAAGGCAATCCCTGGCGTATTTAAAATTTGCGACAGTAAAAAATTAATATTTTGAAAAATTTACTGTAGAAAAGCAATCCCTGGCGTAATTAAAATTTGCGACAGTTGAAAATTATTTTTTGAATAATTTACTATAGAAAAGGCAATCCCTGGCGTAATTAAAATTTGCGACAGTAAAAAATTATTTTTTGAATAATTTACTATAGAAAAGGCAATTCCTGGCGCAATTAAAATTTGCGACAGTGAAAAATTATTTTTTGAATAATTTACTATAGAAAAGGCAATCCCTGGGATATTTAAAATTTGCGACAGTAAAAAATTATTTTTTGAATAATTTACTATAGAAAAGGCAATCCCTGGCGTATTTAAAATTTGCGACAGTAAAAAATTATTTTTTAAATAATTTACTATAGAAAAGGCAATCCCTGGCGTAATTAAAACTTGCGATAGTAAAAAATTATTTTTTGAATAATTTACTATAGAAAAGGCAATCGCTGGCGTATTTAAAATTGTGACAGTAAGAAATTAATTTTTGAATAATTTACTATAGAAAAGGCAATCCCTGGCGCACATAAAATTTGCGACAGTTGAAAATTATTTTTTGAATAATTTACTATAGAAAAGGCAATCCCTGGCGTAATTAAAATTTGCGACAGTAAAAAATTATTTTTTGAATAATTTACTATAGAAAAGGCAATTCCTGGCGCAATTAAAATTTGCGACAGTAAAAAATTATTTTTTGAATAATTTACTATAGAAAAGGCAATCCCTGGGATATTTAAAATTTGCGACAGTAAAAAATTATTTTTTGAATAATTTACTATAGAAAAGGCAATCCCTGGCGGATTTGAAATTTGCGACAGTAAAAAATTATTTTTTGAATAATTTACTATAGAAAAGGCAATCCCTGGCGTATTTAAAATTGTGACAGTAAGAAATTAATTTTTGAATAATTTACTATAGAAAAGGCAATCCATGGCGCACATAAAATTTGCGACAGTTGAAAACTATTTTTTGAATAATTTACTATAGAAAAGGCAATCACTGGCGTAATTAAAATTTGCGACAGTAAAAAATTATTTTTTGAATAATTTACTATAGAAAAGGCAATTCCTGGCGCAATTAAAATTTGCGACTGTAAAAAATTATTTTTTGAATAATTTACTATAGAAAAGGCAATCCCTGGGATATTTAAAATTTGCGACAGTAAAAAATTATTTTTTGAATAATTTACTATAGAAAAGGCAATCCCTGGCGGATTTGAAATTTGCGACAGTAAAAAATTATTTTTTGAATAATTTACTATAGAAAAGGCAATCTCTGGCGCAATTAAAATTTGCGACAGTAGAAAATTATTTTTTGAATAATTTACTATAGAAAAGGCAATCCCTGGCGGATTTGAAATTTGCGACAGTAAAAAATTATTTTTTGAATAATTTACTATAGAAAAGGCAATCTCTGGCGCAATTAAAATTTGCGACAGTTGAAAACTATTTTTTGAATAATTTACTATAGAAAAGGCAATCACTGGCGTAATTAAAATTTGCGACAGTAAAAAATTATTTTTTGAATAATTTACTATAGAAAAGGCAATCCCTGGCCTAATTAAAATTTGCGACAGTATAAAATTATTTTTTTGAATAATTTACTATAGAAAAGGCAATCCCTGGCGCAATTAAAATTTGCGACAGTAGAAAATTATTTTTTGAATAATTTACTATAGAAAAGGCAATCCCTGGCGGATTTGAAATTTGCGACAGTAAAAAATTAGTTTTTGAATAATTTACTATAGAAAAGGCAATCTCTGGCGCAATTAAAATTTGCGACAGTAGAAAATTGTTTTTTGAATAATTTACTATAGAAAAGCAATCCCTGGCGTAATTAAAATTTGCGAAAGTATAAAATTATTTTTTGAATAATTTACTATAGAAAAGGCAATCTCTGGCGTAATTAAAATTTGCGACAGTAAAAAATTATTTTTTGAATAATTTACTATAGAAAAGGCAATCCCTGGCGCAATTAAAATTTGCGACAGTAGAAAATTATTTTTTGAATAATTTAATATAGAAAAGGCAATCCCTGGCGCAATTAAAATTTGCGACAGCAAAAAATTAATTTTTGAATAATTTACTATAGAAAAGGCAATCCCTGGCGCACTTAAAATTTGCGACAGTATAAAATTATTTTTTGAATAATTTACTATAGAAATGGCAATCCCTGGCGCACTTAAAATTTGCGACAGTAAAAAATTATTTTTTGAATAATTTACTATAGAAAAGGCAATCCCTGGCGTAATTAAAATTTGCGACAGCTAAAAATTATTTTTTGAATAATTTACTATAGAAAACGCAATCCCTGGCGCAATTGCAATTTGCGACAGTATAAAATTATTTTTTTAATAATTTACTATAGAAAAGGCAATCCCTGGCGCAATTAAAATTTGCAACAGTAAAACATTACTTTTTGCAAAATTTACTATAGAAAAGGCTATCCCTGGCGTAATTAAAACTTGCGATGGTAAAAAATTATTTTTTGAATAATTTACTATAGAAAAGGCAATCCCTGGCGTATTTAAAATTTGCGACAGTAAGAAATTAATTTTTGAATAATTTACTATAGAAAAGGCAATCCCTGGCGCACTTAAAATTTGCGACAGTTGAAAATTATTTTTTGAATAATTTACTATAGAAAAGGCAATCCCTGGCGTAATTAAAATATGCGACAGTAAAAAATTATTTTTTGAATAATTTACTATAGAAAAGGCAATCCCTGGCGCAATTAAAATTTGCGACAGTAGAAAATTATTTTTTGAATAATTTACTATAGAAAATGCAATCCCTGGCGTAATTAAAATTTGCGACAGTAAAAAATTATTTTTTGAATAATTTACTATAGAAAAGGCAATCCCTGGCGTAATTAAAATTTGCGACAGTAGAAAATTATTTTTTGAATAATTTACTATAGAAAAGGCAATCCCTGGCGTATTTAAAATTTGCGACAGTAAAAAATTAATATTTTGAAAAATTTACTGTAGAAAAGGCAATCCCTGGCGTAATTAAAATTTGCGACAGTAAAAAATTATTTTTTGAATAATTTACTATAGAAAAGGCAATCCCTGGCGTAATTAAAATTTGCGACAGTAAAAAATTATTTTTTGAATAATTTACTATAGAAAAGGCAATTCCTGGCGCAATTAAAATTTGCGACAGTAAAAAATTATTTTTTGAATAATTTACTATAGAAAAAGCAATCCCTGGGATATTTAAAATTTGCGACAGTAAAAAATTATTTTTTGAATAATTTACTATAGAAAAGGCAATCCCTGGCGCAATTACATATTGCGACAGTAAAAAATTATTTTTTGAATAATTTACTATAGAAAACGCAATCCCTGGCGTAACTAAAAGTTGCGACAGTTGAAAATTATTTTTTGAATAATTTACTATAGAAAAGGCAATCCCTGGCGCACTTAAAATTTTTGACAGTTGAAAATTATTTTTTGAATAATTTACTATAGAAAAGGCAATCCCTGGCGCAATTAAAATTTGCAACAGTAGAAAATTATTTTTTGAATAATTTACTATAGAAAAGGCAATCCCTGGCGCATTTAAAATTTGCGACAGTAAAAAATTATTTTTTGAATAATTTACTATAGAAAAGGCAATCCCTGGCGTATTTAAAATTTGCGACAGTAAAAAATTATTTTTTGAATAATTTACTATAGAAAAGGCAATCCCTGGCGCAATTAAAATTTGCGACAGTTGAAAATTATTTTTTGAATAATTTACTATAGAAAAGGCAATCCCTGGCGGATTTGAAATTTGCGACAGTAAAAAATTATTTTTTGAATAATTTACTATAGAAAAGGCAATCCCTGGCGCAATTAAAATTTGCGACAGTAAAAAATTATTTTTTGAATAATTTACTATAGAAAAGGCAATCCCTGGCGTTTTTAAAATTTGCGACAGTAAACAATTATTTTTTAAATAATTTACTATAGAAAAGGCAATCCCTGGCGTAATTAAAATTTGCGACAGTATAAAATTATTTTTTGAATAATTAACTACAGAAAAGGCAATCCCTGGCGCAATTAAAATTTGCGACAGTAAAAAATTATTTTTTGAATAATTTACTATAGAAAAGTCAATCCCTGGCGTAATTAAAATTTGCGACAGTATAAAATTATTTTTTGAATAATTTACTATAGAAAAGGCAATCCCTGGCGCAATTAAAATTTGCGACAGTAGAAAATTATTTTTTGAATAATTTACTATAGAAAAGGCAATCCCTGGCGGATTTGAAATTTGCGACAGTAAAAAATTATTTTTTGAATAATTTACTATAGAAAAGGCAATCCCTGGCGCAATTAAAATTTGCGACAGTAGAAAATTATTTTTTGAATAATTTACTATAGAAAAGGCAATCCCTGGAGTAGTTAAAATTTGCGACAGTATAAAATTATTTTTTGAATAATTTACTATAGAAAAGGCAATCCCTGGCGTAATTAAAATTTGCGACAGTAAAAAATTATTTTTTGAATAATTTACTATAGAAAAGGCAATCCCTGGCGCCATTAACATTTGCGACAGTAGAAAATTATTTTTTGAATAATTTACTATAGAAAAGGCAATCCCTGGCGCAATTAAAATTTGCGACAGTAAAAAATTAATTTTTGAATAATTTACTATAGAAAAGGCAATCCCTGGCGCACTTAAAATTTGCGACAGTGTAAAATTATTTTTTGAATAATTTACTACAGAAAAGGCAATCCCTGGCGCACTTAAAATTTGCGACAGTAAAAAATTATTTTTTGAATAATTTACTATAGAAAAGCCAATCCCTGGCGTAATTAAAATTTGCGACAGTATAAAATTATTTTTTGAATAAGTTACTATAGAAAAGGCAATCCCTGGCGCAATTACAATTTGCGACAGTATAAAATTATTTTTTGAATAATTTACTATAGAAAAGGCAATCCCTGGCGCAATTAAAATTTGCAACAGTAAAAAATTATTTTTTGCAAAATTTACTATAGAAAAGGCTATCCCTGGCGTAATTAAAGCTTGCGATAGTAAAAAATTATTTCTTGAATAATTTACTATAGAAAAGGCAATCTCTGGCGTATTTAAAATTTGCGACAGTAAGAAATTAATTTTTGAATAATTTACTATAGAAAAGGCAATCCCTGGCGCACTTAAAATTTGCGACAGTTGAAAATTATTTTTTGAATAATTTACTATAGAAAAGGCAATCCCTGGCGTAATTAAAATTTGCGACAGTAAAAAATTATTTTTGAATAATTTACTATAGAAAAGGCAATCCCTGGCGCAATTAAAATTTGCGACAGTAGAAAATTATTTTTTGAATAATTTACTATAGAAAGGCAATCCCTGGCGTAATTAAAATTTGCGACAGTAAAAAATTATTTTTTGAATAATTTACTATAGAAAAGGCAATCCCTGGCGTAATTAAAATTTGCGACAGTATAAAATTACTTTTTGAATAATTTACTATAGAAAAGGGAATCCCTGGCGCAATTAAAATTTGCGACAGTAAAAAATTATTTTTTGAATAATTTACTATAGAAAAGGCAATCCCTGGCGTAATTAAAATTTGCGCCAGTAAAAAATTATTTCTTGAATAATTTACTATAGAAACGGCAATTCCTGGCGCAATTAAAATTTGCGACAGTAAAAAATAATTTTTTGAATAATTTACTATAGAAAAGGCTATCCCTGGTATATTTAAAATTTGCGACAGTAAAAAATTATTTTTTGAATAATTTACTATAGAAAAGGCAATCCCTGGCGCAATTACAATTTGCGACAGTAAAAAATTATTTTTTGAATAATTTACTATAGAAAAGGCAATCCCTGGCGTAATTAAAATTTGCGACAGTTGAAAATTATTTTTTGAATAATTTACTATAGAAAAGGCAATCCTTGGCGCACTTAAAATTTGCGAAAGTTGAAAATTATTTTTTGAATAATTTACTATAGAAAAGGCAATCCCTGGCGTAATTAAAATTTGCGACAGTAAAAAATTATTTTTTGAATAATTTACTATAGAAAAGGCAATCCCTGGCGCAATTAAAATTTGCGTCAGTAGAAAATTATTTTTTGAATAATTTACTATAGAATAGGCAATCCCTGGCGTAATTAAAATTTGCGACAGTATAAAATTATTTTTTGAAAAATTTACTATAGAAAAGGCATTCCCTGGCGTAATTAAAATTTGCGAAAGTATAAAATTATTTTTTGAATAATTTACTATAGAAAAGGCAATCCCTGGCGCAATTAAAATTTGCGACAGTATAAAATTATTTTTTGAATAATTTACTATAGAAAAGGCAATCGCTGGCGCAATTAAAATTTGCAACAGTAGAAAATTATTTTTTGAATAATTTACTATAGAAAAGGCAATCCCTGGCGCATTTAAAATTTGCGACAGTAAAAAATTATTTTTTGAATAATTTACTATAGAAAAGGCAATCCCTGGCGTATTTAAAATTTGCGACAGTAAAAAATTATTTTTTGAATAATTTACTATAGAAAAGGCAATCCCTGGCGCAATTAAAACTTGGGACAGTTGAAAAATATTTTTTGAATAATTTACTATAGAAAAGGCAATCCCTGGCGGATTTGAAATTTGCGACAGTAAAAAATTATTTTTTGAATAATTTACTATAGAAAAGGCAATCCCTGGCGCAATTAAAATTTTCGACATTAAAAAATTATTTTTTGAATAATTTACTATAGAAAAGGCAATCCCTGGCGTTTTTAAAATTTGCGACAGTAAAAAATTATTTTTTAAATAATTTACTATAGAAAAGGCAATCCCTGGCCTAATTAAAATTTGCGACAGTATAAAATTATTTTTTGAATAATTAACTACAGAAAAGGCAATCCCTGGCGCAATTAAAATTTGCGACAGTAAAAAATTATTTTTTGAATAATTTACTATAGAAAAGGCAATCCCTGGCGTAATTAAAATTTGCGACAGTATAAAATTATTTTTTGAATAATTTACTATAGAAAAGGCAATCCCTGGCGCAATTAAAATTTGCGAGAGTAGAAAATTATTTTTTGAATAATTTACTATAGAAAAGGCAATCCCTGGCGGATTTGAAATTTGCGACAGTAAAAAATTATTTTTTGAATAATTTACTATAGAAAAGGCAATCCCTGTCGCAATTAAAATTTGCGACAGTAGAAAATTATTTTTTGAATAATTTACTAAAGAAAAGGCAATCCCTGGCGTAATTAAAATTTGCGACAGTATAAAATTATTTTTTGAATAATTTACTATAGAAAAGGCAATCCCTGGCGTAATTAAAATTTGCGACAGTAAAAAATTATTTTTTGAATAATTTACTATAGAAAAGGCAATCCCTGGCGCAATTAAAATTTGCGACAGTAGAAAATTATTTTTTGAATAATTTACTATAGAAAAGGTAATCTCTGGCGCAATTAAAATTTGCGACAGTAAAAAATTAATTTTTGAATGATTTACTATAGAAAAGGCAATCCCTGGCGCACTTAAAATTTGCGACAGTGTAAAATTATTTTTTGAATAATTTACTATAGAAAAGGCAATCCCTGGCGCACTTAAAATTTGCGACAGTAAAAAATTATTTTTTGAATAATTTACTATAGAAAAGCCAATCCCTGGCGTAATTAATATTTGCGACAGTATAAAATTATTTTTTGAATAATTTACTATAGAAAAGGCAATCCCTGGCGCAATTACAATTTGCGACAGTATAAAATTATTTTTTGAATAATTTACTATAGAAAAGGCAATCCTTGGCGCAATTAAAATTTGCAACAGTAAAAAATTATTTTTTGCAAAATTTACTATAGAAAAGGCTATCCCTGGCGTAATTAAAACTTGCGATAGTAAAAAATTATTTTTTGAATAATTTACTATAGAAAAGGCAATTTCTGGTGTATTTAAAATTTGCGACAGTAAGAAATTAATTTTTGAATAATTTACTATAGAAAAGGCAATCCCTGGCGCACTTAAAATTTGCGACAGTTGAAAATTATTTTTTGAATAATTTACTATAGAAAAGGCAATCCCTGGCGTAATTAAAATTTGCGACAGTAAAAAATTATTTTTGAATAATTTACTATAGAAAAGGCAATCCCTGGCGCAATTAAAATTTGCGACAGTAGAAAATTATTTTTTGAATAATTTACTATAGAAAGGCAATCCCTGGCGTAATTAAAATTTGCGACAGTAAAAAATTATTTTTTGAATAATTTACTATAGAAAAGGCAATCCCTGGCGTAATTAAAATTTGCGACAGTAGAAAATTATTTTTTGAATAATTTACTATAGAAAAGGCAATCCCTGGCGTATTTAAAATTTGCGACAGTAAAAAATTAATATATTGAAAAATTTACTGTAGAAAAGGCAATCCCTGGCGTAATTAAAACTTGCGACAGTAAAAAATTATTTTTTGAATAATTTACTATAGAAAAGGCAATCCCTGGCGTAATTAAAATTTGCGACAGTAAAAAATTATTTTTTGAATAATTTACTATAGAAAAGGCAATTCCTGGCGCAATTAAAATTTGCGACAGTAAAAAATTATTTTTTGAATAATTTACTATAGAAAAGGCAATCCCTGGGATATTTAAAATTTGCGACAGTAAAAAATTATTTTTTGAATAATTTACTATAGAAAAGGCAATACCTGGCGCAATTACAATTTGCGACAGTAAAAAATTATTTTTTGAATAATTTACTATAGAAAAGGCAATCCCTGGCGTAATTAAAATTTGCGACAGTTGAAAATTATTTTTTGAATAATTTACTATAGAAAAGGCAATCCCTGGCGCACTTAAAATTTGCGACAGTATAAAATTATTTTTTGAATAAGTTACTATAGAAAAGGCAATCCCTGGCGCAATTACAATTTGCGACAGTATAAAATTATTTTTTTTGGATAATTTACTATAGAAAAGGCAATCCCTGGCGCAATTAAAATTTGCAACAGTAAAAAATTATTTTTTGCAAAATTTACTATAGAAAAGGCTATCCCTGGCGTAATTAAAACTTGCGATAGTAAAAAATTATTTCTTGAATAATTTACTATAGAAAAGGCAATCTCTGGCGTATTTAAAATTTGCGACAGTAAGAAATTAATTTTTGAATAATTTACTATAGAAAAGGCAATCCCTGGCGCACTTAAAATTTGCGACAGTTGAAAATTATTTTTTGAATAATTTACTATAGAAAAGGCAATCCCTGGCGTAATTAAAATTTGCGACAGTAAAAAATTATTTTTGAATAATTTACTATAGAAAAGGCAATCCCTGGCGCAATTAAAATTTGCGACAGTAGAAAATTATTTTTTGAATAATTTACTATAGAAAGGCAATCCCTGGCGTAGTTAAAATTTGCGACAGTAAAAAATTATTTTTTGAATAATTTACTATAGAAAAGGCAATCCCTGGCGTAATTAAAATTTGCGACAGTATAAAATTACTTTTTGAATAATGTACTATAGAAAAGGGAATCCCTGGCGCAATTAAAATTTGCGACAGTAAAAAATTATTTTTTGAATAATTTACTATAGAAAAGGCAATCCCTGGCGTAATTAAAATTTGCGACAGTAAAAAATTATTTTTTGAATAATTTACTATAGAAACGGCAATTCCTGGCGCAATTAAAATTTGCGACAGTAAAAAATAATTTTTTGAATAATTTACTATAGAAAAGGCTATCCCTGGGATATTTAAAATTTGCGACAGTAAAAAATTATTTTTTGAATAATTTACTATAGAAAAGGCAATCCCTGGCGCAATTACAATTTGCGACAGTAAAAAATTATTTTTTGAATAATTTACTATAGAAAAGGCAATCCCTGGCGTAATTAAAATTTGCGACAGTTGAAAATTATTTTTTGAATAATTTACTATAGAAAAGGCAATCCTTGGCGCACTTAAAATTTGCGAAAGTTGAAAATTATTTTTTGAATAATTTACTATAGAAAAGGCAATCCCTGGCGTAATTAAAATTTGCGACAGTAAAAAATTATTTTTTGAAAAATTTACTATAGAAAAGGCATTCCCTGGCGTAATTAAAATTTGCGACAGTATAAAATTATTTTTTGAATAATTTACTATAGAAAAGGCAATCCCTGGCGCAATTAAAATTTGCGACAGTATAAAATTATTTTTTGAATAATTTACTATAGAAAAGGCAATCGCTGGCGCAATTAAAATTTGCAACAGTAGAAAATTATTTTTTGAATAATTTACTATAGAAAAGGCAATCCCTGGCGCATTTAAAATTTGCGACAGTAAAAAATTATTTTTTGAATAATTTACTATAGAAAAGGCAATCCCTGGCGTATTTAAAATTTGCGACAGTAAAAAATTATTTTTTGAATAATTTACTATAGAAAAGGCAATCCCTGGCGCAATTAAAACTTGCGACAGTTGAAAAATATTTTTTGAATAATTTACTATAGAAAAGGCAATCCCTGGCGGATTTGAAATTTGCGACAGTAAAAAATTATTTTTTGAATAATTTACTATAGAAAAGGCAATCCCTGGCGCAATTAAAATTTGCGACATTAAAAAATTATTTTTTGAATAATTTACTATAGAAAAGGCAATCCCTGGCGTTTTTAAAATTTGCGACAGTAAAAAATTATTTTTTAAATAATTTACTATAGAAAAGGCAATCCCTGGCGTAATTAAAATTTGCGACAGTATAAAATTATTTTTTGAATAATTAACTACAGAAAAGGCAATCCCTGGCGCAATTAAAATTTGCGACAGTAAAAAATTATTTTTTGAATATTTTACTATAGAAAAGGCAATCCCTGGCGTAATTAAAATTTGCGACAGTATAAAATTATTTTTTGAATAATTTACTATAGAAAAGGCAATCCCTGGCGCAATTAAAATTTGCGAGAGTAGAAAATTATTTTTTGAATAATTTACTATAGAAAAGGCAATCCCTGGCGGATTTGAAATTTGCGACAGTAAAAAATTATTTTTTGAATAATTTACTATAGAAAAGGCAATCCCTGTCGCAATTAAAATTTGCGACAGTAGAAAATTATTTTTTGAATAATTTACTAAAGAAAAGGCAATCCCTGGCGTAATTAAAATTTGCGACAGTATAAAATTATTTTTTGAATAATTTACTATAGAAAAGGCAATCCCTGGCGTAATTAAAATTTGCGACAATAAAAAATTATTTTTTGAATAATTTACTATAGAAAAGGCAATCCCTGGCGCAATTAAAATTTGCGACAGTAGAAAATTATTTTTTGAATAATTTACTATAGAAAAGGTAATCCCTGGCGCAATTAAAATTTGCGACAGTAAAAAATTAATTTTTGAATGATTTACTATAGAAAAGGCAATCCCTGGCGCACTTAAAATATGCGACAGTGTAAAATTATTTTTTGAATAATTTACTATAGAAAAGGCAATCCCTGGCGCACTTAAAATTTGCGATAGTAAAAAATTATTTTTTGAATAATTTACTATAGAAAAGCCAATCCCTGGCGTAATTAATATTTGCGACAGTATAAAATTATTTTTTGAATAATTTACTATAGAAAAGGCAATCCCTGGCGCAATTACAATTTGCGACAGTATAAAATTATTTTTTGAATAATTTACTATAGAAAAGGCAATCCTTGGCGCAATTAAAATTTGCAACAGTAAAAAATTATTTTTTGCAAAATTTACTATAGAAAAGGCTATCCCTGGCGTAATTAAAACTTGCGATAGTAAAAAATTATTTTTTGAATAATTTACTATAGAAAAGGCAATTTCTGGTGTATTTAAAATTTGCGACAGTAAGAAATTAATTTTTGAATAATTTACTATAGAAAAGGCAATCCCTGGCGCACTTAAAATTTGCGACAGTTGAAAATTATTTTTTGAATAATTTACTATAGAAAAGGCAATCCCTGGCGTAATTAAAATTTGCGACAGTAAAAAATTATTTTTGAATAATTTACTATAGAAAAGGCAATCCCTGGCGCAATTAAAATTTGCGACAGTAGAAAATTATTTTTTGAATAATTTACTATAGAAAGGCAATCCCTGGCGTAATTAAAATTTGCGACAGTAAAAAATTATTTTTTGAATAATTTACTATAGAAAAGGCAATCCCTGGCGTAATTAAAATTTGCGACAGTAGAAAATTATTTTTTGAATAATTTACTATAGAAAAGGCAATCCCTGGCGTATTTAAAATTTGCGACAGTAAAAAATTAATATTTTGAAAAATTTACTGTAGAAAAGGCAATCCCTGGCGTAATTAAAACTTGCGACAGTAAAAAATTATTTTTTGAATAATTTACTATAGAAAAGGCAATCCCTGGCGTAACTAAAATTTGCGACAGTAAAAAATTATTTTTTGAATAATTTACTATAGAAAAGGCAATTCCTGGCGCAATTAAAATTTGCGACAGTAAAAAATTATTTTTTGAATAATTTACTATAGAAAAGGCAATCCCTGGGATATTTAAAATTTGCGACAGTAAAAAATTATTTTTTGAATAATTTACTATAGAAAAGGCAATACCTGGCGCAATTACAATTTGCGACAGTAAAAAATTATTTTTTGAATAATTTACTATAGAAAAGGCAATCCCTGGCGTAATTAAAATTTGCGACAGTTGAAAATTATTTTTTGAATAATTTACTATAGAAAAGGAAATCCCTGGCGCACTTAAAATTTGTGACAGTTGAAAATTATTTTTTGAATAATTTACTATAGAAAAGGCAATCCCTGGCGTAATTAAAATTTGCGACAGTAAAAAATTATTTTTTGAATAATTTACTATAGAAAAGGCAATCCCTGGCGCAATTAAAATTTGCGGCAGTAGAAAATTATTTTTTGAATAATTTACTATAGAAAAGGCAATCCCTGGCGTAATTAAAATTTGCGACAGTATAAAATTATTTTTTTAATAATTTACTATAGAAAAGGCAATCCCTGGCGTAATTAAAATTTGCGACAGTATAAAATTATTTTTTGAATAATTTTCTATAGAAAAGGCAATCCCTGGCGCAATTAAAATTTGCAACAGTAGAAAATTATTTTTTGAATAATTTACTATAGAAAAGGCAATCCCTGGCGCATTTAAAATTTGCGACAGTAAAAAATTATTTTTTGAATAATTTACTATAGAAAAGGCAATCCCTGGCGTATTTAAAATTTGCGACAGTAAAAAATTATTTTTTGAATAATTTACTATAGAAAAGGCAATCCCTGGCGCAATTAAAATTTGCGACAGTTGAAAATTATTTTTTGAATAATTTACTATAGAAAAGGCAATCCCTGGCGGATTTGAAATTTGCGACAGTAAAAAATTATTTTTTGAATAATTTACTATAGAAAAGGCAATCCCTGGCGCAATTAAAATTTGCGACAGTAAAAAATTATTTTTTGAATAATTTACTATAGAAAAGGCAATCCCTGGCGTAATTAAAATTTGCGACAGTATAAAAATTTTTTTTGAATAATTTACTATAGAAAAGGCAATCCCTGGCGCAATTAAAATTTGCGACATTTGAAAATTATTTTTTGAATAATTTACTATAGAAAAGGCAATCCCTGGCGTAATTAAAATTTGCGACAGTAAAAAATTATTTTTTGAATAATTTACTATAGAAAAGGCAATCCCTGGCGTAATTAAAATTTGCGACAGTATAAAATTATTTTTTGAATAATTTACTATAGAAAAGGCAATCCCTGGCGTAATTAAAATTTGCGACAGTATAAAATTATTTTTTGAATAATTTACTATAGAAAAGGCAATCCCTGGCGCAATTAAAATTTGCGACAGTATAAAATTATTTTTTGAATAATTTACTATAGAAAAGGCAATCCCTGGCGCAATTAAAATTTGCAACAGTAGAAAATTATTTTTTGAATAATTTACTATAGAAAAGGCAATCCCTGGCGCATTTAAAATTTGCGACAGTAAAAAATTATTTTTTGAATAATTTACTATAGAAAAGGCAATCCCTGGCGTATTTAAAATTTGCGACAGTAAAAAATTATTTTTTGAATAATTTACTATAGAAAAGGCAATCCCTGGCGCAATTAAAATTTGCGACAGTTGAAAATTATTTTTTGAATAATTTACTATAGAAAAGGCAATCCCTGGCGTAATTAAAATTTGCGATAGTATAAAATTATTTTTTGAATAATTTACTATAGAAAAGGCAATCCCTGGCGCAATTAAAAGTTGCGACAGTAGAAAATTATTTTTTGAATAATTTACTATAGAAAAGGCAATCCCTGGCCTAATTAAAATTTGCGATAGTATAAAATTATTTTTTGAATAATTTACTATAGAAAAGGCAATCCCTGGCGCAATTAAAAGTTGCGACAGTAGAAAATTATTTTTTGAATAATTTACTATAGAAAAGGCAATCCCTGGCGGATTTGAAATTTGCGACAGTAAAAAATTATTTTTTGAATAATTTACTATAGAAAAGGCAATCCCTGGCGCAATTAAAATTTGCGACAGTAAGAAATTATTTTTTGAATAATTTACTATAGAAAAGGCAATCCCTGGCGTAATTAAAATTTGCGACAGTATAAAATTATTTTTTGAATAATTTACTATAGAAAAGGCAATCCCTGGCGTAATTAAAATTTGCGACAGTAAAAAATTATTTTTTGAATAATTTACTATAGAAAAGGCAATCCCTGGCGCAATTAAAATTTGCGACAGTAGAAACTTATTTTTTGAATAATTTACTATAGAAAAGGCAATCCCTGGCGCAATTAAAATTTGCGACAGTAAAAAATTAATTTTTGAATAATTTACTATAGAAAAGGCAATCCCTGGCACACTTAAAATTTGCGACAGTATAAAATTATTTTTTGAATAATTTACTATAGAAAAGGCAATCCCTGGCGCACTTAAAATTTGCGACAGTAAAAAACTATTTTTTGAATAATTTACTATAGAAAAGGCAATCCCTGGCGTAATTAAAATTTGCGACATTATAAAATTATTTTTTGAATAGTTTACTATAGAAAAGGTAATCCCTGGCGCAATTACAATTTGCGACAGTATAAAATTATTTTTTGAATAATTTACTATAGAAAAGGCAATCCCTGGCGCAATTAAAATTTGCAACAGTAAAAAATTATTTTTTGCAAAATTTACTATAGAAAAGGCAATCCCTGGCGTAATTAAAACTTGCGATAGTAAAAAATTATTTTTTGAATGATTTACTATAGAAAAGGCAATCCCTGGCGTATTTAAAATTTGCGACAGTAAGAAATTAATTTTTGAATAATTTACTACAGAAAAGGCACTCCCTGGCGCACTTAAAATTTGCGAGAGTTGAAAATTATTTTTTGAATAATTTACTATAGAAAAGGCAATCGCTGGTGTAATTAAAATTTGCGACAGTAAAAAATTATTTTTTGAATAATTTACTATAGAAAAGGCAATCCCTGGCGCAATTAAAATTTGCGACAGTAGAAAATAATTTTTTGCATAATTTACTATAGAAAAGGCAATCCCTGGCGTAATTAAAATTTGCGACAGTAAAAAATTATTTTTTGAATAATTTACTATAGAAAAGGCAATCCCTGGCGTAATTAAAATTTGCGACAGTAGAAAATTATTTTTGAATAATTTACTATAGAAAAGGCAATCCCTGGCGTATTTAAAATTTGCGACAGTAAAAAATTAATATTTTGAAAAATTTACTGTATAAAAGGCAATCCCTGGCGTAATTAAAATTTGCGACAGTAAAAAATTATTTTTTGAATAATTTACTATAGAAAAGGCAATCCCTGGCGTAATTAAAATTTGCGACAGTAAAAAATTATTTTTTGAATAATTTACTATAGAAAAGGCAATTCCTGGCGCAATTAAAATTTGCGACAGTAAAAAATTATTTTTTGAATAATTTACTATAGAAAAGGAAATCCCTGGGATATTTAAAATTTGCGACAGTAAAAAATTATTTTTTGAATAATTTACTATAGAAAAGGCAATCCCTGGCGTAATTAAAATTTGCGACAGTAAAAAATTATTTTTTGAATAATTTACTATAGAAAAGGCAATCCCTGGCGCAATTAAAATTTGCGGCAGTAGAAAATTATTTTTTGAATAATTTACTATAGAAAAGGCAATCCCTGGCGTAATTAAAATTTGCGACAGTATAAAATTATTTTTTTAATAATTTACTATAGAAAAGGCAATCCCTGGCGTAATTAAAATTTGCGACAGTATAAAATTATTTTTTGAATAATTTTCTATAGAAAAGGCAATCCCTGGCGCAATTAAAATTTGCAACAGTAGAAAATTATTTTTTGAATAATTTACTATAGAAAAGGCAATCCCTGGCGCATTTAAAATTTGCGACAGTAAAAAATTATTTTTTGAATAATTTACTATAGAAAAGGCAATCCCTGGCGTAATTAAAATTTGCGACAGTAAAAAATTAATATTTTGAAAAATTTACTGTATAAAAGGCAATCCCTGGCGTAATTAAAATTTGCGACAGTAAAAAATTATTTTTTGAATAATTTTCTATAGAAAATGCAATCCCTGGCGCAATTAAAATTTGCAACAGTAGAAAATTATTTTTTGAATAATTTACTATAGAAAAGGCAATCCCTGGCGCATTTAAAATTTGCGACAGTAAAAAATTATTTTTTGAATAATTTACTATAGAAAAGGCAATCCCTGGCGTATTTAAAATTTGCGACAGTAAAAAATTATTTTTTGAATAATTTACTATAGAAAAGGCAATCCCTGGCGCAATTAAAATTTGCGACAGTTGAAAATTATTTTTTTGAATAATTTACTATAGAAAAGGCAATCCCTGGCGGATTTGAAATTTGCGACAGTAAAAAATTATTTTTTGAATAATCTACTATAGAAAAGGCAATCCCTGGCGCAATTAAAATTTGCGACAGTAAAAAATTATTTTTTGAATAATTTACTATAGAAAAGGCAATCCCTGGCGTAATTAAAATTTGCGACAGTATAAAATTATTTTTTGAATAATTTACTATAGAAAAGGCAATCCCTGGCGCAATTAAAATTTGCGACAGTTGAAAATTATTTTTTGAATAATTTACTATAGAAAAGGCAATCCCTGGCGTATTTAAAATTTGCGACAGTAAAAAATTATTTTTTGAATAATTTACTATAGAAAAGGCAATCCCTGGCGCAATTAAAATTTGCGACAGTTGAAAATTATTTTTTTGAATAATTTACTATAGAAAAGGTAATCCCTGGCGGATTTGAAATTTGCGACAGTAAAAAATTATTTTTTGAATAATCTACTATAGAAAAGGCAATCCCTGGCGCAATTAAAATTTGCGACAGTAAAAAATTATTTTTTGAATAATTTACTATAGAAAAGGCAATCCCTGGCGTAATTAAAATTTGCAACAGTAGAAAATTATTTTTTGAATAATTTACTATAGAAAAGGCAATCCCTGGCGCATTTAAAATTTGCGACAGTAAAAAATTATTTTTTGAATAATTTACTATAGAAAAGGCAATCCCTGGCGTATTTAAAATTTGCGACAGTAAAAAATTATTTTTTGAATAATTTACTATAGAAAAGGCAATCCCTGGCGCAATTAAAACTTGCGACAGTTGAAAAATATTTTTTGAATAATTTACTATAGAAAAGGCAATCCCTGGCGGATTTGAAATTTGCGACAGTAAAAAATTATTTTTTGAATAATTTACTATAGAAAAGGCAATCCCTGGCGCAATTAAAATTTGCGACATTAAAAAATTATTTTTTGAATAATTTACTATAGAAAAGGCAATCCCTGGCGTTTTTAAAATTTGCGACAGTAAAAAATTATTTTTTAAATAATTTACTATAGAAAAGGCAATCCCTGGCGTAATTAAAATTTGCGACAGTATAAAATTATTTTTTGAATAATTAACTACAGAAAAGGCAATCCCTGGCGCAATTAAAATTTGCGACAGTAAAAAATTATTTTTTGAATAATTTACTATAGAAAAGGCAATCCCTGGCGTAATTAAAATTTGCGACAGTATAAAATTATTTTTTGAATAATTTACTATAGAAAAGGCAATCCCTGCCGCAATTAAAATTTGCGAGAGTAGAAAATTATTTTTTGAATAATTTACTATAGAAAAGGCAATCCCTGGCGGATTTGAAATTTGCGACAGTAAAAAATTATTTTTTGAATAATTTACTATAGAAAAGGCAATCCCTGTCGCAATTAAAATTTGCGACAGTAGAAAATTATTTTTTGAATAATTTACTAAAGAAAAGGCAATCCCTGGCTTAATTAAAATTTGCGACAGTATAAAATTATTTTTTGAATAATTTACTATAGAAAAGGCAATCCCTGGCGTAATTAAAATTTGCGACAGTAAAAAATTATTTTTTGAATAATTTACTATAGAAAAGGCAATCCCTGGCGCAATTAAAATTTGTGACAGTAGAAAATTATTTTTTGAATAATTTACTATAGAAAAGGTAATCCCTGGCGCAATTAAAATTTGCGACAGTAAAAAATTAATTTTTGAATGATTTACTATAGAAAAGGCAATCCCTGGCGCACTTAAAATTTGCGACAGTGTAAAATTATTTTTTGAATAATTTACTATAGAAAAGGCAATCCCTGGCGCACTTAAAATTTGCGACAGTAAAAAATTATTTTTTGAATAATTTACTATAGAAAAGCCAATCCCTGGCGTAATTAATATTTGCGACAGTATAAAATTATTTTTTGAATAATTTACTATAGAAAAGGCAATCCCTGGCGCAGTTACAATTTGCGACAGTATAAAATTATTTTTTGAATAATTTACTATAGAAAAGGCAATCCTTGGCGCAATTAAAATTTGCAACAGTAAAAAATTATTTTTTGCAAAATTTACTATAGAAAAGGCTATCCCTGGCGTAATTAAAACTTGCGATAGTAAAAAATTATTTTTTGAATAATTTACTATAGAAAAGGCAATTTCTGGTGTATTTAAAATTTGCGACAGTAAGAAATTAATTTTTGAATAATTTACTATAGAAAAGGCAATCCCTGGCGCACTTAAAATTTGCGACAGTTGAAAATTATTTTTTGAATAATTTACTATAGAAAAGGCAATCCCTGGCGTAATTAAAATTTGCGACAGTAAAAAATTATTTTTGAATAATTTACTATAGAAAAGGCAATCCCTGGCGCAATTAAAATTTGCGACAGTAGAAAATTATTTTTTGAATAATTTACTATAGAAAGGCAATCCCTGGCGTAATTAAAATTTGCGACAGTAAAAAATTATTTTTTGAATAATTTACTATAGAAAAGGCAATCCCTGGCGTAATTAAAATTTGCGACAGTAGAAAATTATTTTTTGAATAATTTACTATAGAAAAGGCAATCCCTGGCGTATTTAAAATTTGCGACAGTAAAAAATTAATATTTTGAAAAATTTACTGTAGAAAAGGCAATCCCTGGCGTAATTAAAACTTGCGACAGTAAAAAATTATTTTTTGAATAATTTACTAGAGAAAAGGCAATCCCTGGCGTAATTAAAATTTGCGACAGTAAAAAATTATTTTTTGAATAATTTACTATAGAAAAGGCAATTCCTGGCGCAATTAAAATTTGCGACAGTAAAAAATTATTTTTTGAATAATTTACTATAGAAAAGGCAATCCCTGGGATATTTAAAATTTGCGACAGTAAAAAATTATTTTTTGAATAATTTACTATAGAAAAGGCAATACCTGGCGCAATTACAATTTGCGACAGTAAAAAATTGTTTTTTGAATAATTTACTATAGAAAAGGCAATCCCTGGCGTAATTAAAATTTGCGACAGTTGAAAATTATTTTTTGAATAATTTACTATAGAAAAGGCAATCCCTGGCGCACTTAAAATTTGTGACAGTTGAAAATTATTTTTTGAATAATTTACTATAGAAAAGGCAATCCCTGGCGTAATTAAAATTTGCGACAGTAAAAAATTATTTTTTGAATAATTTACTATAGAAAAGGCAATCCCTGGCGCAATTAAAATTTGCGGCAGTAGAAAATTATTTTTTGAATAATTTACTATAGAAAAGGCAATCCCTGGCGTAATTAAAATTTGCGACAATATAAAATTATTTTTTTAATAATTTACTATAGAAAAGGCAATCCCTGGCGTAATTAAAATTTGCGACAGTATAAAATTATTTTTTGAATAATTTTCTATAGAAAAGGCAATCCCTGGCGCAATTAAAATTTGCAACAGTAGAAAATTATTTTTTGAATTATTTACTATAGAAAAGGCAATCCCTGGCGCATTTAAAATTTGCGACAGTAAAAAATTATTTTTTGAATAATTTACTATAGAAAAGGCAATCCCTGGCGTATTTAAAATTTGCGACAGTAAAAAATTATTTTTTGAATAATTTACTATAGAAAAGGCAATCCCTGGCGCAATTAAAATTTGCGACAGTTGAAAATTATTTTTTGAATAATTTACTATAGAAAAGGCAATCCCTGGCGCAATTAAAATTTGCGACAGTATAAAATTATTTTTTGAATAATTTACTATAGAAAAGGCAATCCCTGGCGCAATTAAAATTTGCGACATTTGAAAATTATTTTTTGAATAATTTACTATAGAAAAGGCAATCCCTGGCGTAATTAAAATTTGCGACAGTAAAAAATTATTTTTGAATAATTTACTATAGAAAAGGCAATCCCTGGCGTAATTAAAATTTGCGACAGTATAAAATTATTTTTTGAATAATTTACTATAGAAAAGGCAATCCCTGGCGTAATTAAAATTTGCGACAGTATAAAATTATTTTTTGAATAATTTACTATAGAAAAGGCAATCCCTGGCGCAATTAAAATTTGCGACAGTATAAAATTATTTTTTGAATAATTTACTATAGAAAAGGCAATCCCTGGCGCAATTAAAATTTGCAACAGTAGAAAATTATTTTTTGAATAATTTACTATAGAAAAGGCAATCCCTGGCGCATTTAAAATTTGCGACAGTAAAAAATTATTTTTTGAATAATTTACTATAGAAAAGGCAATCCCTGGCGTATTTAAAATTTGCGACAGTAAAAAATTATTTTTTGAATAATTTACTATAGAAAAGGCAATCCCTGGCGCAATTAAAATTTGCGACAGTTGAAAATTATTTTTTGAATAATTTACTATAGAAAAGGCAATCCCTGGCGTAATTAAAATTTGCGATAGTATAAAATTATTTTTTGAATAATTTACTATAGAAAAGGCAATCCCTGGCGCAATTAAAAGTTGCGACAGTAGAAAATTATTTTTTGAATAATTTACTATAGAAAAGGCAATCCCTGGCGTAATTAAAATTTGCGATAGTATAAAATTATTTTTGAATAATTTACTATAGAAAAGGCAATCCCTGGCGCAATTAAAATTTGCGACAGTAGAAAATTATTTTTTGAATAATTTACTATAGAAAAGGCAATCCCTGGCGGATTTGAAATTTGCGACAGTAAAAAATTATTTTTTGAATAATTTACTATAGAAAAGGCAATCCCTGGCGCAATTAAAATTTGCGACAGTAAGAAATAATTTTTTGAATAATTTACTATAGAAAAGGCAATCCCTGGCTTAATTAAAATTTGCGACAGTATAAAATTATTTTTTGAATAATTTACTATAGAAAAGGCAATCCCTGGCGTAATTAAAATTTGCGACAGTAAAAAATTATTTTTTGAATAATTTACTATAGAAAAGGCAATCCCTGGCGCAATTAAAATTTGCGACAGTAGAAACTTATTTTTTGAATAATTTACTATAGAAAAGGCAATCCCTGGCGCAATTAAAATTTGCGACAGTAAAAAATTAATTTTTGAATAATTTACTATAGAAAAGGCAATCCCTGGCGCACTTAAAATTTGCGACAGTATAAAATTATTTTTTGAATAATTTACTATAGAAAAGGCAATCCCTGGCGCACTTAAAATTTGCGACAGTAAAAAACTATTTTTTGAATAATTTACTATAGAAAAGGCAATCCCTGGTGTAATTAAAATTTGCGACATTATAAAATTATTTTTTTTGAATAGTTTACTATAGAAAAGGCAATCCCTGGCGCAATTACAATTTGCGACAGTATAAAATTATTTTTTGAATAATTTACTATAGAAAAGGCAATCCCTGGCGCAATTAAAATTTGCAACAGTAAAAAATTATTTTTTGCAAAATTTACTATAGAAAAGGCAATCCCTGGCGTAATTAAAACTTGCGATAGTAAAAAATTATTTTTTGAATGATTTACTATAGAAAAGGCAATCCCTGGCGTATTTAAAATTTGCGACAGTAAGAAATTAATTTTTGAATAATTTACTATAGAAAAGGCACTCCCTGGCGCACTTAAAATTTGCGACAGTTGAAAATTATTTTTTGAATAATTTACTATAGAAAAGGCAATCGCTGGTGTAATTAAAATTTGCGACAGTAAAAAATTATTTTTTGAATAATTTACTATAGAAAAGGCAATCCCTGGCGCAATTAAAATTTGCGACAGTAGAAAATTATTTTTTGCATAATTTACTATAGAAAAGGCAATCCCTGGCGTAATTAAAATTTGCGACAGTAAAAAATTATTTTTTGAATAATTTACTATAGAAAAGGCAATCCCTGGCGTAATTAAAATTTGCGACAGTAGAAAATTATTTTTGAATAATTTACTATAGAAAAGGCAATCCCTGGCGTATTTAAAATTTGCGACAGTAAAAAATTAATATTTTGAAAAATTTACTGTATAAAAGGCAATCCCTGGCGTAATTAAAATTTGCGACAGTAAAAAATTATTTTTTGAATAATTTACTATAGAAAAGGCAATCCCTGGCGTAATTAAAATTTGCGACAGTAAAAAATTATTTTTTGAATAATTTACTATAGAAAAGGCAATTCCTGGCGCAATTAAAATTTGCGACAGTAAAAAATTATTTTTTGAATAATTTACTATAGAAAAGGAAATCCCTGGGATATTTAAAATTTGCGACAGTAAAAAATTATTTTTTGAATAATTTACTATAGAAAAGGCAATCCCTGGCGTAATTAAAATTTGCGACAGTAAAAAATTATTTTTTGAATAATTTACTATAGAAAAGGCAATCCCTGGCGCAATTAAAATTTGCGGCAGTAGAAAATTATTTTTTGAATAATTTACTATAGAAAAGGCAATCCCTGGCGTAATTAAAATTTGCGACAGTATAAAATTATTTTTTTAATAATTTACTATAGAAAAGGCAATCCCTGGCGTAATTAAAATTTGCGACAGTATAAAATTATTTTTTGAATAATTTTCTATAGAAAAGGCAATCCCTGGCGCAATTAAAATTTGCAACAGTAGAAAATTATTTTTTGAATAATTTACTATAGAAAAGGCAATCCCTGGCGCATTTAAAATTTGCGACAGTAAAAAATTATTTTTTGAATAATTTACTATAGAAAAGGCAATCCCTGGCGTAATTAAAATTTGCGACAGTAAAAAATTAATATTTTGAAAAATTTACTGTATAAAAGGCAATCCCTGGCGTAATTAAAATTTGCGACAGTAAAAAATTATTTTTTGAATAATTTTCTATAGAAAAGGCAATCCCTGGCGCAATTAAAATTTGCAACAGTAGAAAATTATTTTTTGAATAATTTACTATAGAAAAGGCAATCCCTGGCGTATTTAAAATTTGCGACAGTAAAAAATTATTTTTTGAATAATTTACTATAGAAAAGGCAATCCCTGGCGTATTTAAAATTTGCGACAGTAAAAAATTATTTTTTGAATAATTTACTATAGAAAAGGCAATCCCTGGCGCAATTAAAATTTGCGACAGTTGAAAATTATTTTTTTGAATAATTTACTATAGAAAAGGCAATCCCTGGCGGATTTGAAATTTGCGACAGTAAAAAATTATTTTTTGAATAATCTACTATAGAAAAGGCAATCCCTGGCGCAATTAAAATTTGCGACAGTAAAAAATTATTTTTTGAATAATTTACTATAGAAAAGGCAATCCCTGGCCTAATTAAAATTTGCGACAGTATAAAATTATTTTTTGAATAATTTACTATAGAAAAGGCAATCCCTGGCGCAATTAAAATTTGCGACAGTTGAAAATTATTTTTTGAATAATTTACTATAGAAAAGGCAATCCCTGGCGTAATTAAAATTTGCGACAGTAAAAAATTATTTTTTGAATAATTTACTATAGAAAAGGCAATCCCTGGCGTAATTAAAATTTGCGACAGTATAAAATTATTTTTTGAATAATTTACTATAGAAAAGGCAATCCCTGGCGTAATTAAAATTTGCGACAGTATAAAATTATTTTTTGAATAATTTACTATAGAAAGGGCAATCCCTGGCGCAATTAAAATTTGCGACAGTATAAAATTATTTTTTGAATAATTTACTATAGAAAAGGCAATCCCTGGCGTAATTAAAATTTGCGATAGTAAAAAATTATTTTTTGAATAATTTACTGTATAAAAGGCAATCCCTGGCGTAATTAAAATTTGCGACAGTAAAAAATTATTTTTTGAATAATTTACTATAGAAAAGGCAATCCCTGGCGTAATTAAAATTTGCGACAGTAAAAAATTATTTTTTGAATAATTTACTATAGAAAAGGCAATTCCTGGCGCAATTAAAATTTGCGACAGTAAAAAATTATTTTTTGAATAATTTACTATAGAAAAGGAAATCCCTGGGATATTTAAAATTTGCGACAGTAAAAAATTATTTTTTGAATAATTTACTATAGAAAAGGCAATCCCTGGCGTAATTAAAATTTGCGACAGTAAAAAATTATTTTTTGAATAATTTACTATAGAAAAGGCAATCCCTGGCGCAATTAAAATTTGCGGCAGTAGAAAATTATTTTTTGAATAATTTACTATAGAAAAGGCAATCCCTGGCGTAATTAAAATTTGCGACAGTATAAAATTATTTTTTTAATAACTTACTATAGAAAAGGCAATCCCTGGCGTAATTAAAATTTGCGACAGTATAAAATTATTTTTTGAATAATTTTCTATAGAAAAGGCAATCCCTGGCGCAATTAAAATTTGCAACAGTAGAAAATTATTTTTTGAATAATTTACTATAGAAAAGGCAATCCCTGGCACATTTAAAATTTGCGACAGTAAAAAATTATTTTTTGAATAATTTACTATAGAAAAGGCAATCCCTGGCGTAATTAAAATTTGCGACAGTAAAAAATTAATATTTTGAAAAATTTACTGTATAAAAGGCAATCCCTGGCGTAATTAAAATTTGCGACAGTAAAAAATTATTTTTTGAATAATTTTCTATAGAAAAGGCAATCCCTGGCGCAATTAAAATTTGCAACAGTAGAAAATTATTTTTTGAATAATTTACTATAGAAAAGGCAATCCCTGGCGCATTTAAAATTTGCGACAGTAAAAAATTATTTTTTGAATAATTTACTATAGAAAAGGCAATCCCTGGCGTATTTAAAATTTGCGACAGTAAAAAATTATTTTTTGAATAATTTACTATAGAAAAGGCAATCCCTGGCGCAATTAAAATTTGCGACAGTTGAAAATTATTTTTTTTAATAATTTACTATAGAAAAGGCAATCCCTGGCGGATTTGAAATTTGCGACAGTAAAAAATTATTTTTTGAATAATTTACTATAGAAAAGGCAATCCCTTGCGCAATTAAAATTTGCGACAGTAAAAAATTATTTTTTGAATAATTTACTATAGAAAAGGCAATCCCTGGCGTAATTAAAATTTGCGACAGTATAAAATTATTTTTTGAATAATTTACTATAGAAAAGGCAATCCCTGGCGCAATTAAAATTTGCGACAGTTGAAAATTATTTTTTGAATAATTTACTATAGAAAAGGCAATCCCTGGCGTAATTAAAATTTGCGACAGTAAAAAATTATTTTTTGAATAATTTACTATAGAAAAGGCAATCCCTGGCGTAATTAAAATTTGCGACAGTATAAAATTATTTTTCGAATAATTTACTATAGAAAAGGCAATCCCTGGCGTAATTAAAATTTGCGACAGTATAAAATTATTTTTTGAATAATTTACTATAGAAAAGGCAATCCCTGGCGCAATTAAAATTTGCGACAGTATAAAATTATTTTTTGAATAATTTACTATAGAAAAGGCAATCCCTGGCGCAATTAAAATTTGCAACAGTAGAAAATTATTTTTTGAATAATTTACTATAGAAAAGGCAATCCCTGGCGCATTTAAAATTTGCGACAGTAAAAAATTATTTTTTGAATAATTTACTATAGAAAAGGCAATCCCTGGCGCAATTAAAAGTTGCGACAGTAGAAAATTATTTTTTGAATAATTTACTATAGAAAAGGCAATCCCTGGCGTAATTAAAATTTGCGATAGTATAAAATTATTTTTTGAATAATTTACTATAGAAAAGGCAATCCCTGGCGCAATTAAAAGTTGCGACAGTAGAAAATTATTTTTTGAATAATTTACTATAGAAAAGGCAATCCCTGGCGGATTTGAAATTTGCGACAGTAAAAAATTATTTTTTGAATAATTTACTATAGAAAAGGCAATCCCTGGCGCAATTAAAATTTGCGACAGTAGAAAATTATTTTTTGAATAATTTACTATAGAAAAGGCAATCCCTGGCGTAATTAAAATTTGCGACAGTATAAAATTATTTTTTGAATAATTTACTATAGAAAAGGCAATCCCTGGCGTAATTAAAATTTGCGACAGTAAAAAATTATTTTTTGAATAATTTACTATAGAAAAGGCAATCCCTGGCGCAATTAAAATTTGCGACAGTAGAAAATTATTTTTTGAATAATTTACTATAGAAAAGGCAATCCCTGGCGCAATTAAAATTTGCGACAGTAAAAAATTAATTTTTGAATAATTTACTATAGAAAAGGCAATCCCTGGCGCACTTAAAATTTGCGACAGTATAAAATTATTTTTCGAATAATTTACTATAGAAAAGGCAATCCCTGGCGCACTTAAAATTTGCGACAGTAAAAAATTATTTTTTGAATAATTTACTATAGAAAAGGCAATCCCTGGCGTAATTAAAATTTGCGACATTATAAAATTATTTTTTGAATAGTTTACTATAGAAAAGGCAATCCCTGGCGTAATTAAAATTTGCGACAGTATAAAATTATTTTTTTAATAACTTACTATAGAAAAGGCAATCCCTGGCGTAATTAAAATTTGCGACAGTATAAAATTATTTTTTGAATAATTTACTATAGAAAAGGCAATCCCTGGCGTAATTAAAATTTGCGACAGTATAAAATTATTTTTTGAATAATTTACTATAGAAAAGGCAATCCCTGGCGCAATTAAAATTTGCGACAGTATAAAATTATTTTTTGAATAATTTACTATAGAAAAGGCAATCCCTGGCGTAATTAAAATTTGCGATAGTAAAAAATTATTTTTTGAATAATTTACTGTATAAAAGGCAATCCCTGGCGTAATTAAAATTTGCGACAGTAAAAAATTATTTTTTGAATAATTTACTATAGAAAAGGCAATCCCTGGCGTAATTAAAATTTGCGACAGTAAAAAATTATTTTTTGAATAATTTACTATAGAAAAGGCAATTCCTGGCGCAATTAAAATTTGCGACAGTAAAAAATTATTTTTTGAATAATTTACTATAGAAAAGGAAATCCCTGGGATATTTAAAATTTGCGACAGTAAAAAATTATTTTTTGAATAATTTACTATAGAAAAGGCAATCCCTGGCGTAATTAAAATTTGCGACAGTAAAAAATTATTTTTTGAATAATTTACTATAGAAAAGGCAATCCCTGGCGCAATTAAAATTTGCGGCAGTAGAAAATTATTTTTTGAATAATTTACTATAGAAAAGGCAATCCCTGGCGTAATTAAAATTTGCGACAGTATAAAATTATTTTTTTAATAACTTACTATAGAAAAGGCAATCCCTGGCGTAATTAAAATTTGCGACAGTATAAAATTATTTTTTGAATAATTTTCTATAGAAAAGGCAATCCCTGGCGCAATTAAAATTTGCAACAGTAGAAAATTATTTTTTGAATAATTTACTATAGAAAAGGCAATCCCTGGCGCATTTAAAATTTGCGACAGTAAAAAATTATTTTTTGAATAATTTACTATAGAAAAGGCAATCCCTGGCGTAATTAAAATTTGCGACAGTAAAAAATTAATATTTTGAAAAATTTACTGTATAAAAGGCAATCCCTGGCGTAATTAAAATTTGCGACAGTAAAAAATTATTTTTTGAATAATTTTCTATAGAAAAGGCAATCCCTGGCGCAATTAAAATTTGCAACAGTAGAAAATTATTTTTTGAATAATTTACTATAGAAAAGGCAATCCCTGGCGCATTTAAAATTTGCGACAGTAAAAAATTATTTTTTGAATAATTTACTATAGAAAAGGCAATCCCTGGCGTATTTAAAATTTGCGACAGTAAAAAATTATTTTTTGAATAATTTACTATAGAAAAGGCAATCCCTGGCGCAATTAAAATTTGCGACAGTTGAAAATTATTTTTTTTAATAATTTACTATAGAAAAGGCAATCCCTGGCGGATTTGAAATTTGCGACAGTAAAAAATTATTTTTTGAATAATTTACTATAGAAAAGGCAATCCCTTGCGCAATTAAAATTTGCGACAGTAAAAAATTATTTTTTGAATAATTTACTATAGAAAAGGCAATCCCTGGCGTAATTAAAATTTGCGACAGTATAAAATTATTTTTTGAATAATTTACTATAGAAAAGGCAATCCCTGGCGCAATTAAAATTTGCGACAGTTGAAAATTATTTTTTGAATAATTTACTATAGAAAAGGCAATCCCTGGCGTAATTAAAATTTGCGACAGTAAAAAATTATTTTTTGAATAATTTACTATAGAAAAGGCAATCCCTGGCGTAATTAAAATTTGCGACAGTATAAAATTATTTTTCGAATAATTTACTATAGAAAAGGCAATCCCTGGCGTAATTAAAATTTGCGACAGTATAAAATTATTTTTTGAATAATTTACTATAGAAAAGGCAATCCCTGGCGCAATTAAAATTTGCGACAGTATAAAATTATTTTTTGAATAATTTACTATAGAAAAGGCAATCCCTGGCGCAATTAAAATTTGCAACAGTAGAAAATTATTTTTTGAATAATTTACTATAGAAAAGGCAATCCCTGGCGCATTTAAAATTTGCGACAGTAAAAAATTATTTTTTGAATAATTTACTATAGAAAAGGCAATCCCTGGCGCAATTAAAAGTTGCGACAGTAGAAAATTATTTTTTGAATAATTTACTATAGAAAAGGCAATCCCTGGCGTAATTAAAATTTGCGATAGTATAAAATTATTTTTTGAATAATTTACTATAGAAAAGGCAATCCCTGGCGCAATTAAAAGTTGCGACAGTAGAAAATTATTTTTTGAATAATTTACTATAGAAAAGGCAATCCCTGGCGGATTTGAAATTTGCGACAGTAAAAAATTATTTTTTGAATAATTTACTATAGAAAAGGCAATCCCTGGCGCAATTAAAATTTGCGACAGTAGAAAATTATTTTTTGAATAATTTACTATAGAAAAGGCAATCCCTGGCGTAATTAAAATTTGCGACAGTATAAAATTATTTTTTGAATAATTTACTATAGAAAAGGCAATCCCTGGCGTAATTAAAATTTGCGACAGTAAAAAATTATTTTTTGAATAATTTACTATAGAAAAGGCAATCCCTGGCGCAATTAAAATTTGCGACAGTAGAAAATTATTTTTTGAATAATTTATTATAGAAAAGGCAATCCCTGGCGCAATTAAAATTTGCGACAGTAAAAAATTAATTTTTGAATAATTTACTATAGAAAAGGCAATCCCTGGCGCACTTAAAATTTGCGACAGTATAAAATTATTTTTCGAATAATTTACTATAGAAAAGGCAATCCCTGGCGCACTTAAAATTTGCGACAGTAAAAAATTATTTTTTGAATAATTTACTATAGAAAAGGCAATCCCTGGCGTAATTAAAATTTGCGACATTATAAAATTATTTTTTGAATAGTTTACTATAGAAAAGGCAATCCCTGGCGCAATTACAATTTGCGACAGTATAAAATTATTTTTTGAATAATTTACTATAGAAAAGGCAGTCCCTGGCGCAATTAAAATTTGCAACAGTAAAAAATTATTTTTTGCAAAATTTACTATAGAAAAGGCAATCCTTGGCGTAATTAAAACTTGCGGTAGTAAAAAATTATTTTTTGAATGATTTACTATAGAAAAGGCAATCCCTGGCGTATTTAAAATTTGCGACAGTAAGAAATTAATTTTCGAATAATTTACTATAGAAAAGGCACTCCCTGGCGAACGTAAAATTTGCGACAGTTGAAAATTATTTTTTGAATAATTTACTATAGAAAAGGCAATCGCTGGCGTAATTAAAATTTGCGACAGTAAAAAATTATTTTTTGAATAATTTACTATAGAAAAGGCAATCCCTGGCGCAATTAAAATTTGCGACAGTAGAAAATTATTTTTTGCATAATTTACTATAGAAAAGGCAATCCCTGGCGTAATTAAAATTTGCGACAGTAAAAAATTATTTTTTGAATAATTTACTATAGAAAAGGCAATCCCTGGCGTAATTAAAATTTGCGACAGTAGAAAATTATTTTTGAATAATTTACTATAGAAAAGGCAATCCCTGGCGTATTTAAAATTTGCGACAGTAAAAAATTAATATTTTGAAAAATTTACTGTATAAAAGCAATCCCTGGCGTAATTAAAATTTGCGACAGTAAAAAATTATTTTTTGAATAATTTACTATAGAAAAGGCAATCCCTGGCGTAATTAAAATTTGCGACAGTAAAAAATTATTTTTTGAATAATTTACTATAGAAAAGGCAATTCCTGGCGCAATTAAAATTTGCGACAGTAAAAAATTATTTTTTGAATAATTTACTATAGAAAAGGAAATCCCTGGGATATTTAAAATTTGGGACAGTAAAAAATTATTTTTTGAATAATTTACTATAGAAAAGGCAATCCCTGGCGCAATTACAATTTGCGACAGTAAAAAATTATTTTTTGAATAATTGACTATAGAAAAGGCAATCCCTGGCGTAATTAAAATTTGCGATAGTTGAAAATTATTTTTTGAATAATTTACTATAGAAAAGGCAATCCCTGGCTCACTTAAAATTTGCGTCAGTTGAAAATTATTTCTTGAATAATTTACTATAGAAAAGGCAATCCCTGGCGTAATTAAAATTTGCGACAGTAAAAAATTATTTTTTGAATAATTTACTATAGAAAAGGCAATTCCTGGCGCAATTAAAATTTGCGACAGTAGAAAATTATTTTTTGAATAATTTACTATAGAAAAGGCAATCCCTGGCGTAATTAAAATTTGCGACAATAGAAAATTATTTTTTGAATAATTTACTATAGAAAATGCAAACCCTGGCGGATTTGAAATTTGCGACAGTAAAAAATTATTTTTTGAATAATTTACTATAGAAAAGGCAATCCCTGGCGTAATTAAAATTTGCGACAGTTGAAAATTATTTTTTGAATAATTTACTATAGAAAAGGCAATCGCTGGCGCACTTAAAATTTGCGACAGTAAAAAATTATTTTTTGAATAATTTACTATAGAAAAGGCAATCCCTGGCGTAATTAAAATTTGCGACAGTAAAAAATTATTTTTTGAATAATTTACTATAGAAAAGGCAATCCCTGGCGTAATTAAAATTTGCGACAGTTGAAAATTATTTTTTGAATAATTTACTATAGAAAAGGCAATCCCTGGCGTAATTAAAATTTGCGACAGTAAAAAATTATTTTTTGAATAATTTACTATAGAAAAGGCAATCCCTGGCGCAATTAAAATTTGCGACAGTAAAAAATTATTTTTTGAGTAATTTACTATAGAAAAGGCAATCCCTGGCGTAATTAAAATTTGCGACAGTATAAAATTATTTTTTGAATAGCTTACTATAGAAAAGGCAATCCCTGGCGCAATTACAATTTGCGACAGTATAAAATTAGTTTTTGAATAATTTACTATAGAAAAGGCAATCCCTGGCGCAATTAAAATTTGCAACAGTAAAAAATTATTTTTTGCAAAATTTACTATATAAAAGGCAATCCCTGGCGTAATTAAAACTTGCGATAGTAAAAAATTATTTTTTGAATGATTTACTATAGAAAAGGCAATCCCTGGCGTATTTAAAATTTGCGACGGTAAGAAATTAATTTTTGAATAATTTACTATAGAAAAGGCACTCCCTGGCGCACTTAAAATTTGCGACAGTTGAAAATAATTTTTTGAATAATTTACTATAGAAAAGGCAATCCCTGGCGTAATTAAAATTTGCGACAGTAAAAAATTATTTTTTGAATAATTTACTATAGAAAAGGCAATCCCTGGCGCAATTAAAATTTGCGACAGTAGAAAATTATTTTTTGCATAATTTACTATAGAAAAGGCAATCCCTGGCGTAATTAAAATTTGCGACAGTAAAAAATTATTTTTTGAATAATTTACTATAGAAAAGGCAATCCCTGGCGTAATTAAAATTTGCGACAGTAGAAAATTATTTTTGAATAATTTACTATAGAAAAGGCAATCCCTGGCGTATTTAAAATTTGCGACAGTAAAAAATTAATATTTTGAAAAATTTACTGTATAAAAGGCAATCCCTGGCGTAATTAAAATTTGCGACAGTAAAAAATTATTTTTTGAATAATTTACTATAGAAAAGGCAATCCCTGGCGTAATTAAAATTTGCGACAGTAAAAAATTATTTTTTGAATAATTTACTATAGAAAAGGCAATTCCTGGCGCAATTAAAATTTGCGACAGTAAAAAATTATTTTTTGAATAATTTACTATAGAAAAGGCAATCCCTGGGATATTTAAAATTTGCGACAGTAAAAAAATATTTTTTGAATAATTTACTATAGAAAAGGCAATCCCTGGCGCAATTACAATTTGCGACAGTAAAAAATTATTTTTTGAATAATTTACTATTGAAAAGGCAATCCCTGGCGTAATTAAAATTTGCGATAGTTGAAAATTATTTTTTTAATAATTTACTATAGAAAAGGTAATCCCTGGCGCACTTAAAATTTGCGACAGTTGAAAATTATTTCTTGAATAATTTACTATAGAAAAGGCAATCCCTGGCGTAATTAAAATTTGCGACAGTAAAAAATTATTTTTTGAATAATTTACTATAGAAAAGGCAATCCCTGGCGCAATTAAAATTTGCGACAGTAGAAAATTATTTTTTGAATAATTTACTATAGAAAAGGCAATCCCTGGCGTAATTAAAATTTGCGGCAGTAGAAAATTATTTTTTGAATAATTTACTATAGAAAAGGCAAACCCTGGCGGATTTGAAATTTGCGACAGTAAAAAATTATTTTTTGAATAATTTACTATAGAAAAGGCAATCCCTGGCGTAATTAAAATTTGCGACAGTTGAAAATTATTTTTTGAATAATTTACTATAGAAAAGGCAATCCCTGGCGCACTTAAAATTTGCGACAGTAAAAAATTATTTTTTGAATAATTTACTATAGAAAAGGCAATCCCTGGCGTAATTAAAATTTGCGACAGTAAAAAATTATTTTTTGAATAATTTACTATAGAAAAGGCAATCCCTGGCGTAATTAAAATTTGCGACAGTTGAAAATTATTTTTTGAATAATTTACTATAGAAAAGGCAATCCCTGGCGTAATTAAAATTTGCGAAGTAAAAAATTATTTTTTGAATAATTTACTATAGAAAAGGCAATCCCTGGCGCAATTAAAATTTGCGACAGTAAAAAATTATTTTTTGAGTAATTTACTATAGAAAAGGCAATCCCTGGCGTAATTAAAATTTGCGACAGTATAAAATTATTTTTTGAATAGTTTACTATAGAAAAGGTAATCCCTGGCGCAATTACCATTTGCGACAGTATAAAATTATTTTTTGAATAATTTACTATAGAAAAGGCAATCCCTGGCGCAACTAAAATTTGCAACAGTAAAAAATTATTTTTTGCAAAATTTACTATATAAAAGGCAATCCCTGGCGTAATTAAAACTTGCGATTGTAAAAAATTATTTTTTGAATGATTTACTATAGAAAAGGCAATCCCTGGCTTATTTAAAATTTGCGACAGTAAGAAATTAATTTTTGAATAATTTACTATAGAAAAGGCAATCCCTGGCGCACTTAAAATTTCCGACAGTTGAAAATTATTTTTTGAATAATTTACTATAGAGAAGGCAATCCCTGGCGTAATTAAAATTTGCGACAGTAAAAAATTATTTTTTGAATAATTTACTATAGACAAGGCAATCCCTGGCGTAATTAAAACTTGCGATAGTAAAAAATTATTTTTTGAATAATTTACTATAGAAAAGGTAATCCCTGGCGTAATTAAAATTTGCGACAGTAAAAAATTATTTTTTGATTAATTTACTATAGAAAAGGCAATCCCTGGCGTATTTAAAATTTGCGACAGTAAGAAATTATTTTTTGAATAATTTACTATAGAAAAGGCAATCCCTGGCGCAATTAAAATTTGCGACAGTAAAAAATTATTTTTTGAATAATTTACTATAGAAAAGGCAATCCCTGGCGTAATTAAAATTTGCGACAGTATAAAATTATTTTTTGAATAATTTACTATAGAAAAGGCAATCCCTGGCGGAATTAAAAGTTGCGACAGTAGAAAATTATTTTTTGAATAATTTACTATAGAAAAGGCAATCCCTGGCGGATTTGAAATTTGCGACAGTAAAAAATTATTTTTTGAATAATTTACTATAGAAAAGGCAATCCCTGGCGCAATTAAAATTTGCGACAGTAGAAAATTATTTTTTGAATAATTTACTATAGAAAAGGCAATCCCTGGCGTTATTAAAATTTGCGACAGTATAATATTATTTTTTGAATAATTTACTATAGAAAAGGCAATCCCTGGCGTAATTAAAATTTGCGACAGTAAAAAATTATTTTTTGAATAATTTACTATAGAAAAGGCAATCCCTGGCGCAATTAAAATTTGCGACAGTAGAAAATTATTTTTTGAATAATTTACTATAGAAAAGGCAATCCCTGGCGCAATTAAAATTTGCGACAGTAAAAAATTAATTTTTGAATAATTTACTATAGAAAAGGCAATCCCTGGCGCACTTAAAATTTGCGACAGTATAAAATTATTTTTTGAATAATTTACTATAGAAAAGGCAATCCCTGGCGCACTTAAAATTTGCGACAGTAAAAAATTATTTTTTGAATAATTTACTATAGAAAAGGCAATCCCTGGCATAATTAAAATTTGCGACAGTATAAAATTATTTTTTGAATAGTTTACTATAGGAAAGGCAATCCCTGGCGCAATTACAATTTGCGACAGTATAAAATTATTTTTTGAATAATTTACTATAGAAAAGGCAATCCCTGGCGCAATTAAAATTTGCGACAGTATAAAATTATTTTTTGAATAATTTACTATAGAAAAGGCAATCCCTGGCGTAATTAAAATTTGCGACAGTGTAAAATTATTTTTTGAATAATTTACTATAGAAAAGGCAATCCCTGGCGCAATTAAAATTTGCGACAGTATAAAATTATTTTTTGAATAATTTACTATAGAAAAGGCAATCCCTGGCGCAATAAAAATTTGCAACAGTAGAAAATTATTTTTTGAATAATTTACTATAGAAAAGGCAATCCCTGGCGCATTTAAAATTTGCGACAGTAAAAAATTATTTTTTGAATAATTTACTATAAAAAAGTCAATCCCTGGCGTATTTAAAATTTGCGACAGTAAAAAATTATTTTTTGAATAATTTACTATAGAAAAGGCAATCCCTGGCGCAATTAAAATTTGCGACAGTTGAAAATTATTTTTTGAATAATTTACTATAGAAAAGGCATTCCCTGGCGGATTTGAAATTTGCGACAGTAAAAAATTATTTTTTGAATAATTTACTATAGAAAAGGCAATCCCTGGCGCAATTAAAATTTGCGACAGTAAAAAATTATTTTTTGAATAATTTACTATACAAAAGGCAATCCCTGGCGTATTTAAAATTTGCGACAGTAAAAAATTATTTTTTGAATAATTTACTATAGAAAAGGCAATCCCTGGCGCAATTAAAATTTGCGACAGTAAAAAATTATTTTTTGAATAATTTACTATAGAAAAGGCAATCCCTGGCGTAATTAAATTTTGCGACAGTATAAAATTATTTTTTGAATAATTTACTATAGAAAAGGCAATCCCTGGCGCAATTAAAAGTTGCGACAGTAGAAAATTATTTTTTGAATAATTTACTATAGAAAAGGCAATCCCTGGCGGATTTGAAATTTGCGACAGTAAAAAATTATTTTTTGAATAATTTACTATAGAAAAGGCAATCCCTGGCGCAATTAAAATTTGCGACAGTAGAAAATTATTTTTTGAATAATTTACTATAGAAAAGGCAATCCCTGGCGTAATTAAAATTTGCGACAGTATAAAATTATTTTTTGAATAATTTACTATAGAAAAGGCAATCCCTGGCGTAATTAAAATTTGCGACAGTAAAAAATTATTTTTTGAATAATTTACTATAGAAGAGGCAATCCCTGGCGCAATTAAAATTTGCGACAGTAGAAAATTATTTTTTGGATAATTTACTATAGAAAAGGCAATCCCTGGCGCAATTAAAATTTGCGACAGTAAAAAATTAATTTTTGAATAATTTACTATAGAAAAGGCAATCCCTGGCGCACTTAAAATTTGCGACAGTATAAAATTATTTTTTGAATAATTTACTATAGAAAAGGCAATCCCTGGCGCAATTACAATTTGCGAGAGTGTAAAATTATTTTTTGAATAATTTACTATAGAAAAGGCAATCCCTGGCGCAATTAAAATTTGCAACAGTAAAAAATTATTTTTTGCAAAATTTACTATAGAAAAGGCAATCCCTGGCGTAATTAAAACTTGCGATAGTAAAAAATTATTTTTTGAATGATTTACTATAGAAAAGGCAATCCCTGGCGTATTTAAAATTTGCGACAGTAAGAAATTAATTTTTGAATAATTTACTATAGAAAAGGCACTCCCTGGCGCACTTAAAATTTGCGACAGTTGAAAATTATTTTTTGAATAATTTACTATAGAAAAGGCAATCCCTGGCGTAATTAAAATTTGCGACAGTAAAAAATTATTTTTTGAATAATTTACTATAGAAGAGGCAATCCCTGGCGCAATTAAAATTTGCGACAGTAGAAAATTATTTTTTGGATAATTTACTATAGAAAAGGCAATCCCTGGCGCAATTAAAATTTGCGACAGTAAAAAATTATTTTTTGAATAATTTACTATAGAAAAGGCAATCCCTGGCGTAATTAAAATTTGCGACAGTTGAAAATTATTTTTTGAATAATTTACTATAGAAAAGGCAATCCCTGGCGGATTTGAAATTTGCGACAGTAAAAAATTATTTTTTGAATAATTTACTATACAAAAGGCAATCCCTGGCGGATTTAAAATTTGCGACAGTAAAAAATTAATTTTTGAATAATTTACTATAGAAAAGGCAATCCCTGGCGCACTTAAAATTTGCGACAGTATAAAACTATTTTTTGAATAATTTACTATAGAAAAGGCAATCCCTGGCGCAATTACAATTTGCGACAGTATAAAATTATTTTTTGAATAATTTACTATAGAAAAGGCAATCCCTGGCGCAATTAAAATTTGCAACAGTAAAAAATTATTTTTTGCAAAATTTACTATAGAAAAGGCAATCCCTGGCGTAATTAAAACTTGCGATAGTAAAAAATTATTTTTTGAATGATTTACTATAGAGAAGGCAATCCCTGGCGTATTTAAAATTTGCGACAGTAAGAAATTAATTTTTGAATAATTTACTATAGAAAAGGCACTCCCTGGCGCACTTAAAATTTGCGACAGTTGAAAATTATTTTTTGAATAATTTACTATAGAAAAGGCAATCCCTGGCGCAATTAAAATTTGCGACAGTAGAAAATTATTTTTTGAATAATTTACTATAGAAAAGGCAATCCCTGGCGCAATTAAAATTTGCGACAATAAAAAATTAATTTTTGAATAATTTACTATAGAAAAGGCAATCCCTGGCGCACTTAAAATTTGCGACAGTATAAAATTATTTTTTGAATAATTTACTATAGAAAAGGCAATCCCTGGCGCACTTAAAATTTGCGACAGTAAAAAATTATTTTTTGAATAATTTACTATAGAAAAGGCAATCCCTGGCGGATTTGAAATTTGCGACAGTAAAAAATTATTTTTTGAATAATTTACTATAGAAAAGGCAATCCCTGGCGCAATTAAAATTTGCGACAGTAGAAAATTATTTTTTGAATAATTTACTATAGAAAAGGCAATCCCTGGCGTAATTAAAATTTGCGACAGTATAAAATTATTTTTTGAATAATTTACTATAGAAAAGGCAATCCCTGGCGTAATTAAAATTTGCGACAGTAAAAAATTATTTTTTGAATAATTTACTATAGAAGAGGCAATCCCTGGCGCAATTAAAATTTGCGACAGTAGAAAATTATTTTTTGGATAATTTACTATAGAAAAGGCAATCCCTGGCGCAATTAAAATTTGCGACAGTAAAAAATTAATTTTTGAATAATTTACTATAGAAAAGGCAATCCCTGGCGCACTTAAAATTTGCGACAGTATAAAATTATTTTTTGAATAATTTACTATAGAAAAGGCAATCCCTGGCGCAATTACAATTTGCGAGAGTGTAAAATTATTTTTTGAATAATTTACTATAGAAAAGGCAATCCCTGGCGCAATTAAAATTTGCAACAGTAAAAAATTATTTTTTGCAAAATTTACTATAGAAAAGGCAATCCCTGGCGTAATTAAAACTTGCGATAGTAAAAAATTATTTTTTGAATGATTTACTATAGAAAAGGCAATCCCTGGCGTATTTAAAATTTGCGACAGTAAGAAATTAATTTTTGAATAATTTACTATAGAAAAGGCACTCCCTGGCGCACTTAAAATTTGCGACAGTTGAAAATTATTTTTTGAATAATTTACTATAGAAAAGGCAATCCCTGGCGTAATTAAAATTTGCGACAGTAAAAAATTATTTTTTGAATAATTTACTATAGAAGAGGCAATCCCTGGCGCAATTAAAATTTGCGACAGTAGAAAATTATTTTTTGGATAATTTACTATAGAAAAGGCAATCCCTGGCGCAATTAAAATTTGCGACAGTAAAAAATTATTTTTTGAATAATTTACTATAGAAAAGGCAATCCCTGGCGTAATTAAAATTTGCGACAGTTGAAAATTATTTTTTGAATAATTTACTATAGAAAAGGCAATCCCTGGCGGATTTGAAATTTGCGACAGTAAAAAATTATTTTTTGAATAATTTACTATACAAAAGGCAATCCCTGGCGGATTTAAAATTTGCGACAGTAAAAAATTAATTTTTGAATAATTTACTATAGAAAAGGCAATCCCTGGCGCACTTAAAATTTGCGACAGTATAAAACTATTTTTTGAATAATTTACTATAGAAAAGGCAATCCCTGGCGCAATTACAATTTGCGACAGTATAAAATTATTTTTTGAATAATTTACTATAGAAAAGGCAATCCCTGGCGCAATTAAAATTTGCAACAGTAAAAAATTATTTTTTGCAAAATTTACTATAGAAAAGGCAATCCCTGGCGTAATTAAAACTTGCGATAGTAAAAAATTATTTTTTGAATGATTTACTATAGAGAAGGCAATCCCTGGCGTATTTAAAATTTGCGACAGTAAGAAATTAATTTTTGAATAATTTACTATAGAAAAGGCACTCCCTGGCGCACTTAAAATTTGCGACAGTTGAAAATTATTTTTTGAATAATTTACTATAGAAAAGGCAATCCCTGGCGCAATTAAAATTTGCGACAGTAGAAAATTATTTTTTGAATAATTTACTATAGAAAAGGCAATCCCTGGCGCAATTAAAATTTGCGACAATAAAAAATTAATTTTTGAATAATTTACTATAGAAAAGGCAATCCCTGGCGCACTTAAAATTTGCGACAGTATAAAATTATTTTTTGAATAATTTACTATAGAAAAGGCAATCCCTGGCGCACTTAAAATTTGCGACAGTAAAAAATTATTTTTTGAATAATTTACTATAGAAAAGGCAATCCCTGGCGTAATTAAAATTTGCGACAGTATAAAATTATTTTTTGAATAGTTTACTATAGAAAAGGCAATCGCTGGCGCAATTACAATTTGCGACAGTATAAAATTATTTTTTGAATAATTTACTATAGAAAAGGCAATCCCTGGCGCAATTAAAATTTGCGACAGTATAAAATTATTTTTTGAATAATTTACTATAGAAAAGGCAATCCCTGGCGTAATTAAAATTTGCGACAGTATAAAATTATTTTTTGAATAATTTACTATAGAAAAGGCAATCCCTGGCGCAATTAAAATTTGCGACAGTATAAAATTATTTTTTGAATAATTTACTATAGAAAAGGCAATCCCTGGCGCAATAAAAATTTGCAACAGTAGAAAATTATTTTTTGAATAATTTACTATAGAAAAGGCAATCCCTGGGGCATTTAAAATTTGCGACAGTAAAAAATTATTTTTTGAATAATTTACTATAGAAAAGGCAATCCCTGGCGTATTTAAAATTTGCGACAGTAAAAAATTATTTTTTGAATAATTTACTATAGAAAAGGCAATCCCTGGCGCAATTAAAATTTGCGACAGTTGAAAATTATTTTTTGAATAATTTACTATAGAAAAGGCAATCCCTGGCGGATTTGAAATTTGCGACAGTAAAAAATTATTTTTTGAATAATTTACTATAGAAAAGGCAATGCCTGGCGCAATTAAAATTTGCGACAGTAAAAAATTATTTTTTGAATAATTTACTATACAAAAGGCAATCCCTGGCGTATTTAAAATTTGCGACAGTAAAAAATAATTTTTTGAATAATTTACTATAGAAAAGGCAATCCCTGGCGTAATTAAAATTTGCGACAGTAAAAAATTATTTTTTGAATAATTTACTATAGAAAAGGCAATTCCTGGCGCAATTAAAATTTGCGACAGTAAAAAATTATTTTTTGAATAATTTACTACAGAAAAGGCAATCCCTGGGATATTTAAAATTTGCGACAGTAAAAAATTATTTTTTGAATAATTTACTATAGAAAAGGCAATCCCTGGCGCAATTACAATTTGCGACAGTAAAAAATTATTTTTTGAATAATTTACTATAGAAAAGGCAATCCCTGGCGTAATTAAAATTTGCGATAGTTGAAAATTATTTTTTGAATAATTTACTATAGAAAAGGCAATCCCTGGCGCACTTAAAATTTGCGACAGTTGAAAATTATTTCTTGAATAATTTACTATAGAAAAGGCAATCCCTGGCGTAATTAAAATTTGCGACAGTAAACAATTATTTTTTGAATAATTTACTATAGAAAAGGCAATCCCTGGCGCAATTAAAATTTGCGACAGTAGAAAATTATTTTTTGAATAATTTACTATAGAAAAGGCAATCCCTGGCGTAATTAAAATTTGCGACAGTAGAAAATTATTTTTTGAATAATTTACTATAGAAAAGGCAAACCCTGGCGGATTTGAAATTTGCGACAGTAAAAAATTATTTTTTGAATAATTTACTATAGAAAAGGCAATCCCTGGCGTAATTAAAATTTGCGACAGTTGAAAATTATTTTTTGAATAATTTACTATAGAAAAGGCAATCCCTGGCGCACTTAAAATTTGCGACAGTAAAAAATTATTTTTTGAATAATTTACTATAGAAAAGGCAATCCCTGGCGTATTTAAAATTTGCGACAGTAAGAAATTATTTTTTGAATAATTTACTATAGAAAAGGCAATCCCTGGCGCAATTAAAATTTGCGACAGTAAAAAATTATTTTTTGAATAATTTACTATAGAAAAGGCAATCCCTGGCGGATTTGAAATTTGCGACAGTAAAAAATTATTTTTTGAATAATTTACTATAGAAAAGGCAATACATGGCGCAATTAAAATTTGCGACAGTAGAAAATTATTTTTTGAATAATTTACTATAGAAGAGGCAATCCCTGGCGCAATTAAAATTTGCGACAGTAGAAAATTATTTTTTGGATAATTTACTATAGAAAAGGCAATCCCTGGCGTAATTGAAATTTGCGACAGAAAAAAATTATTTTTTGAATAATTTACTATAGAAAAGGCAATCCCTGGCGCAATTAAAATTTGCGACAGTAGAAAATTATTTTTTGAATAATTTACTATAGAAAAGGCAATCCCTGGCGTAATTAAAATTTGCGACAGTAAAAAATTATTTTTTGAATAATTTACTATAGAAGAGGCAATCCCTGGCGCAATTAAAATTTGCGACAGTAGAAAATTATTTTTTGGATAATTTACTATAGAAAAGGCAATCCCTGGCGCAATTAAAATTTGCGACAGTAAAAAATTAATTTTTGAATAATTTACTATAGAAAAGGCAATCCCTGGCGCACTTAAAATTTGCGACAGTATAAAATTATTTTTTGAATAATTTACTATAGAAAAGGCAATCCCTGGCGCAATTACAATTTGCGAGAGTGTAAAATTATTTTTTGAATAATTTACTATAGAAAAGGCAATCCCTGGCGCAATTAAAATTTGCAACAGTAAAAAATTATTTTTTGCAAAATTTACTATAGAAAAGGCAATCCCTGGCGTAATTAAAACTTGCGATAGTAAAAAATTATTTTTTGAATGATTTACTATAGAAAAGGCAATCCCTGGCGTATTTAAAATTTGCGACAGTAAGAAATTAATTTTTGAATAATTTACTATAGAAAAGGCACTCCCTGGCGCACTTAAAATTTGCGACAGTTGAAAATTATTTTTTGAATAATTTACTATAGAAAAGGCAATCCCTGGCGTAATTAAAATTTGCGACAGTAAAAAATTATTTTTTGAATAATTTACTATAGAAGAGGCAATCCCTGGCGCAATTAAAATTTGCGACAGTAGAAAATTATTTTTTGGATAATTTACTATAGAAAAGGCAATCCCTGGCGCAATTAAAATTTGCGACAGTAAAAAATTATTTTTTGAATAATTTACTATAGAAAAGGCAATCCCTGGCGTAATTAAAATTTGCGACAGTTGAAAATTATTTTTTGAATAATTTACTATAGAAAAGGCAATCCCTGGCGGATTTGAAATTTGCGACAGTAAAAAATTATTTTTTGAATAATTTACTATAGAAAAGGCAATCCCTGGCGCAGTTAAAATTTGCGACAGTAAAAAATTATTTTTTGAATAATTTACTATACAAAAGGCAATCCCTGGCGGATTTAAAATTTGCGACAGTAAAAAATTAATTTTTGAATAATTTACTATAGAAAAGGCAATCCCTGGCGCACTTAAAATTTGCGACAGTATAAAACTATTTTTTGAATAATTTACTATAGAAAAGGCAATCCCTGGCGCAATTACAATTTGCGACAGTATAAAATTATTTTTTGAATAATTTACTATAGAAAAGGCAATCCCTGGCGCAATTAAAATTTGCAACAGTAAAAAATTATTTTTTGCAAAATTTACTATAGAAAAGGCAATCCCTGGCGTAATTAAAACTTGCGATAGTAAAAAATTATTTTTTGAATGATTTACTATAGAGAAGGCAATCCCTGGCGTATTTAAAATTTGCGACAGTAAGAAATTAATTTTTGAATAATTTACTATAGAAAAGGCACTCCCTGGCGCACTTAAAATTTGCGACAGTTGAAAATTATTTTTTGAATAATTTACTATAGAAAAGGCAATCCCTGGCGCAATTAAAATTTGCGACAGTAGAAAATTATTTTTTGAATAATTTACTATAGAAAAGGCAATCCCTGGCGCAATTAAAATTTGCGACAATAAAAAATTAATTTTTGAATAATTTACTATAGAAAAGGCAATCCCTGGCGCACTTAAAATTTGCGACAGTATAAAATTATTTTTTGAATAATTTACTATAGAAAAGGCAATCCCTGGCGCACTTAAAATTTGCGACAGTAAAAAATTATTTTTTGAATAATTTACTATAGAAAAGGCAATCCCTGGCGTAATTAAAATTTGCGACAGTATAAAATTATTTTTTGAATAGTTTACTATAGAAAAGGCAATCGCTGGCGCAATTACAATTTGCGACAGTATAAAATTATTTTTTGAATAATTTACTATAGAAAAGGCAATCCCTGGCGCAATTAAAATTTGCGACAGTATAAAATTATTTTTTGAATAATTTACTATAGAAAAGGCAATCCCTGGCGTAATTAAAATTTGCGACAGTATAAAATTATTTTTTGAATAATTTACTATAGAAAAGGCAATCCCTGGCGCAATTAAAATTTGCGACAGTATAAAATTATTTTTTGAATAATTTACTATAGAAAAGGCAATCCCTGGCGCAATTAAAATTTGCGACAGTAAAAAATTATTTTTTGAATGATTTACTATACAAAAGGCAATCCCTGGCGTATTTAAAATTTGCGACAGTAAAAAATTATTTTTTGAATAATTTACTATAGAAAAGGCAATCCCTGGCGCAATTAAAATTTGCGACAGTAAAAAATTATTTTTTGAATAATTTGCTATAGAAAAGGCAATCCCTGGCGTAATTAAATTTTGCGACAGTATAAAATTATTTTTTGAATAATTTACTATAGAAAAGGCAATCCCTGGCGCAATTAAAAGTTGCGACAGTAGAAAATTATTTTTTGAATAATTTACTATAGAAAAGGCAATCCCTGGCGGATTTGAAATTTGCGACAGTAAAAAATTATTTTTTGAATAATTTACTATTGAAAAGGCAATCCCTGGCGCAATTAAAATTTGCGACAGTAGAAAATTATTTTTTGAATAATTTACTATAGAAAAGGCAATCCCTGGCGTAATTAAAATTTGCGACCGTATAAAATTATTTTTTGAATAATTTACTATAGAAAAGGCAATCCCTGGCGTAATTAAAATTTGCGACAGTAAAAAATTATTTTTTGAATAATTTACTATAGAAGAGGCAATCCCTGGCGCAATTAAAATTTGCGACAGTAGAAAATTATTTTTTGGATAATTTACTATAGAAAAGGCAATCCCTGGCGCAATTAAAATTTGCGACAGTAAAAAATTAATTTTTGAATAATTTACTATAGAAAAGGCAATCCCTGGCGCACTTAAAATTTGCGGCAGTATAAAATTATTTTTTGAATAATTTACTATAGAAAAGGCAATCCCTGGCGCAATTACAATTTGCGACAGTATAAAATTATTTTTTGAATAATTTACTATAGAAAAGGCAATCCCTGGCGCAATTAAAATTTGCAACAGTAAAAAATTATTTTTTGCAAAATTTACTATAGAAAAGGCAATCCCTGGCGTAAATAAAACTTGCGATAGTAAAAAATTATTTTTTGAATGATTTACTATAGAAAAGGCAATCCCTGGCGTATTTAAAATTTGCGACAGTAAGAAATTAATTTTTGAATAATTTACTATAGAAAAGGCACTTCCTGGCGCACTTAAAATTTGCGACAGTTGAAAATTATTTTTTGAATAATTTACTATAGAAAAGGCAATCCCTGGCGTAATTAAAATTTGCGACAGTAAAAAATTATTTTTTGAATAATTTACTATAGAAAAGGCAATCCCTGGCGCAATTAAAATTTGCGACAGTAGAAAATTATTTTTTGAATAATTTACTAAAGAAAAGGCAATCCCTGGCGTAATTAAAATTTGCGACAGTAAAAAATTATTTTTTGAATAATTTACTATAGAAAAGGCAATCCCTGGCGTAATTAAAATTTGCGACAGTAGAAAATTATATTTGAATAATTTACTATAGAAAAGGCAATCCCTGGCGTATTTAAAATTTGCGACAGTAAAAAATTAATATTTTGAAAAATTTACTGTATAAAAGGCAATCCCTGGCGTAATTAAAATTTGCGACAGTAAAAAATAATTTTTTGAATAATTTACTATAGAAAAGGCAATCCCTGGCGTAATTAAAATTTGCGACAGTAAAAAATTATTTTTTGAATAATTTACTATAGAAAAGGCAATTCCTGGCGCAATTAAAATTTGCGACAGTAAAAAATTATTTTTTGAATAATTTACTACAGAAAAGGCAATCCCTGGGATATTTAAAATTTGCGACAGTAAAAAATTATTTTTTGAATAATTTACTATAGAAAAGGCAATCCCTGGCGCAATTACAATTTGCGACAGTAAAAAATTATTTTTTGAATAATTTACTATAGAAAAGGCAATCCCTGGCGTAATTAAAATTTGCGATAGTTGAAAATTATTTTTTGAATAATTTACTATAGAAAAGGCAATCCCTGGCGCACTTAAAATTTGCGACAGTTGAAAATTATTTCTTGAATAATTTACTATAGAAAAGGCAATCCCTGGCGTAATTAAAATTTGCGACAGTAAACAATAATTTTTGGATAATTTACTATAGAAAAGGCAATCCCTGGCGCAATTAAAATTTGCGACAGTAGAAAATTATTTTTTGAATAATTTACTATAGAAAAGGCAATCCCTGGCGTAATTAAAATTTGCGACAGTAGAAAATTATTTTTTGAATAATTTACTATAGAAAAGGCAAACCCTGGCGGATTTGAAATTTGCGACAGTAAAAAATTATTTTTTGAATAATTTACTATAGAAAAGGCAATCCCTGGCGTAATTAAAATTTGCGACAGTTGAAAATTATTTTTTGAATAATTTACTATAGAAAAGGCAATCCCTGGCGCACTTAAAATTTGCGACAGTAAAAAATTATTTTTTGAATAATTTACTATAGAAAAGGCAATCCCTGGCGTATTTAAAATTTGCGACAGTAAGAAATTATTTTTTGAATAATTTACTATAGAAAAGGCAATCCCTGGCGCAATTAAAATTTGCGACAGTAAAAAATTATTTTTTGAATAATTTACTATAGAAAAGGCAATCCCTGGCGTAATTAAAATTTGCGACAGTATAAAATTATTTTTTGAATAATTTACTATAGAAAAGGCAATCCCTGGCGCAATTAAAAGTTGCGACAGTAGAAAATTATTTTTTGAATAATTTACTATAGAATAGGCAATCCCTGGCGGATTTGAAATTTGCGACAGTAAAAAATTATTTTTTGAATAATTTACTATAGAAAAGGCAATACCTGGCGCAATTAAAATTTGCGACAGTAGAAAATTATTTTTTGAATAATTTACTATAGAAAAGGCAATCCCTGGCGTAATTAAAATTTGCGACAGTATAAAATTATTTTTTGAATAATTTACTATAGAAAAGGCAATCCCTGGCGTAATTGAAATTTGCGACAGTAAAAAATTATTTTTTGAATAATTTACTATAGAAAAGGCAATCCCTGGCGCAATTAAAATTTGCGACAGTAGAAAATTATTTTTTGAATAATTTACTATAGAAAAGGCAATCCCTGGCGCAATTAAAATTTGCGACAGTAAAAAATTAATTTTTGAATAATTTACTATAGAAAAAGCAATCCCTGGCGCACTTAAAATTTGCGACAGTATAAAATTATTTTTTGAATAATTTACTATAGAAAAGGCAATCCCTGGCGCACTTAAAATTTGCGACAGTAAAAAATTATTTTTTGAATAATTTACTATAGAAAAGGCAATCCCTGGCGTAATTAAAATTTGCGACAGTATAAAATTATTTTTTGAATAGTTTACTATAGAAAAGGCAATCCCTGGCGCAATTACAATTTGCGTCAGTATAAAATTATTTTTTGAATAATTTACTATAGAAAAGGCAATCCCTGGCGCAATTAAATTTTGCAACAGTAAAAAATTATTTTTTGCAAAATTTACTATAGAAAAGGCAATCCCTGGCGTAATTAAAACTTGCGATAGTAAAAAATTATTTTTTGAATGATTTACTATAGAAAAGGCAATCCCTGGCGTATTTAAAACTTGCGACAGTAAGAAATTAATTTTTGAATAATTTACTATAGAAAAGGCAATCCCTGGCGCACTTAATATTTGCGACAGTTGAAAATTATTTTTTGAATAATTTACTATAGAAAAGGCAATCCCTGGCGTAATTAAAATTTGCGACAGTAAAAAATTATTTTTTGAATAATTTACTATAGAAAAGGCAATCCCTGGCGCAATTAAAATTTGCGACAGTAGAAAATTATTTTTTGAATAATTTACTATAGAAAAGGCAATCCCTGGCGTAATTAAAATTTTCGACAGTAAAAAATTATTTTTTGAATAATTTACTATAGAAAAGGCAATCCCTGGCGTAATTAAAATTTGCGACAGTAGAAAATTATTTTTGAATAATTTACTATAGAAAAGGCAATCCCTGGCGTATTTAAAATTTGCGACAGTAAAAAATTAATATTTTGAAAAATTTACTGTATAAAAGGCAATCCCTGGCGTAATTAAAATTTGCGACAGTAAAAAATTATTTTTTGAATAATTTACTATAGAAAAGGCAATCCCTGGCGTAATTAAAATTTGCGACAGTAAAAAATTATTTTTTGAATAATTTACTATAGAAAAGGCAATTCCTGGCGCAATTACAATTTGCGACAGTAAAAAATTATTTTTTGAATAATTTACTATAGAAAAGGCAATCCCTGGCGTAATTAAAATTTGCGACAGTTGAAAATTATTTTTTGAATAATTTACTATAGAAAAGGCAATCCCTGGCGCACTTAAAATTTGCGACAGTTGAAAATTATTACTTGAATAATTTACTATAGAAAAGGCAATCCCTGGCGTAATTAAAATTTGCGACAGTAAAAAATTATTTTTTGAATAATTTACTATAGAAAAGGTAATCCCTGGCGCAATTAAAATTTGCGACAGTAGAAAATTATTTTTTGAATAATTTACTATAGAAAAGGCAATCCCTGGCGTAATTAAAATTTGCGACAGTAGAAAATTATTTTTTGAATAATTTACTATAGAAAAGGCAAACCCTGGCGGATTTGAAATTTGCGACAGTAAAAAATAATTTTTTGAATAATTTACTATAGAAAAGGCAATCCCTGGCGTAATTAAAATTTGCGACAGTTGAAAATTATTTTTTGAATAATTTACTATAGAAAAGGCAATCCCTGGCGCACTTAAAATTTGCGACAGTAAAAAAATTATTTTTTGAATAATTTACTATAGAAAAGGCAATCCCTGGCGTATTTAAAACTTGCGACAGTAAGAAATTAATTTTTGAATAATTTACTATAGAAAAGGCAATCCCTGGCGCACTTAATATTTGCGACAGTTGAAAATTATTTTTTGAATAATTTACTATAGAAAAGGCAATCCCTGGCGTAATTAAAATTTGCGACAGTAAAAAATTATTTTTTGAATAATTTCCTATAGAAAAGGCAATCCCTGGCGCAATTAAAATTTGCGACAGTAGAAAATTATTTTTTGAATAATTTACTATAGAAAAGGCAATCCCTGGCGTAATTAAAATTTTCGACAGTAAAAAATTATTTTTTTGAATAATTTACTATAGAAAAGGCAATCCCTGGCGTAATTAAAATTTGCGACAGTAGAAAATTATTTTTGAATAATTTACTATAGAAAAGGCAATCCCTGGCGTATTTAAAATTTGCGACAGTAAAAAATTAATATTTTGAAAAATTTACTGTATAAAAGGCAATCCCTGGCGTAATTAAAATTTGCGACAGTAAAAAATTATTTTTTGAATAATTTACTATAGAAAAGGCAATCCCTGGCGTAATTAAAATTTGCGACAGTAAAAAATTATTTTTTGAATAATTTACTATAGAAAAGGCAATTCCTGGCGCAATTACAATTTGCGACAGTAAAAAATTATTTTTTGAATAATTTACTATAGAAAAGGCAATCCCTGGCGTAATTAAAATTTGCGACAGTTGAAAATTATTTTTTGAATAATTTACTATAGAAAAGGCAATCCCTGGCGCACTTAAAATTTGCGACAGTTGAAAATTATTTCTTGAATAATTTACTATAGAAAAGGCAATCCCTGGCGTAATTAAAATTTGCGACAGTAAAAAATTATTTTTTGAATAATTTACTATAGAAAAGGTAATCCCTGGCGCAATTAAAATTTGCGACAGTAGAAAATTATTTTTTGAATAATTTACTATAGAAAAGGCAATCCCTGGCGTAATTAAAATTTGCGACAGTAGAAAATTATTTTTTGAATAATTTACTATAGAAAAGGCAAACCCTGGCGGATTTGAAATTTGCGACAGTAAAAAATAATTTTTTGAATAATTTACTATAGAAAAGGCAATCCCTGGCGTAATTAAAATTTGCGACAGTTGAAAATTATTTTTTGAATAATTTACTATAGAAAAGGCAATCCCTGGCGTAATTGAAATTTGCGACAGTAAAAAATTATTTTTTGAATAATTTACTATAGAAAAGGCAATCCCTGGCGCAATTAAAATTTGCGACAGTAGAAAATTATTTTTTGAATAATTTACTATAGAAAAGGCAATCCCTGGCGCAATTAAAATTTGCGACAGTAAAAAATTAATTTTTGAATAATTTACTATAGAAAAAGCAATCCCTGGCGCACTTAAAATTTGCGACAGTATAAAATTATTTTTTGAATAATTTACTATAGAAAAGGCAATCCCTGGCGCACTTAAAATTTGCGACAGTAAAAAATTATTTTTTGAATAATTTACTATAGAAAAGGCAATCCCTGGCGTAATTAAAATTTGCGACAGTATAAAATTATTTTTTGAATAGTTTACTATAGAAAAGGCAATCCCTGGCGCAATTACAATTTGCGTCAGTATAAAATTATTTTTGAATAATTTACTATAGAAAAGGCAATCCCTGGCGCAATTAAATTTTGCAACAGTAAAAAATTATTTTTTGCAAAATTTACTATAGAAAAGGCAATCCCTGGCGTAATTAAAACTTGCGATAGTAAAAAATTATTTTTTGAATGATTTACTATAGAAAAGGCAATCCCTGGCGTATTTAAAACTTGCGACAGTAAGAAATTAATTTTTGAATAATTTACTATAGAAAAGGCAATCCCTGGCGCACTTAATATTTGCGACAGTTGAAAATTATTTTTTGAATAATTTACTATAGAAAAGGCAATCCCTGGCGTAATTAAAATTTGCGACAGTAAAAAATTATTTTTTGAATAATTTACTATAGAAAAGGCAATCCCTGGCGCAATTAAAATTTGCGACAGTAGAAAATTATTTTTTGAATAATTTACTATAGAAAAGGCAATCCCTGGCGTAATTAAAATTTTCGACAGTAAAAAATTATTTTTGAATAATTTACTATAGAAAAGGCAATCCCTGGCGTAATTAAAATTTGCGACAGTAGAAAATTATTTTTGAATAATTTACTATAGAAAAGGCAATCCCTGGCGTATTTAAAATTTGCGACAGTAAAAAATTAATATTTTGAAAAATTTACTGTATAAAAGGCAATCCCTGGCGTAATTAAAATTTGCGACAGTAAAAAATTATTTTTTGAATAATTTACTATAGAAAAGGCAATCCCTGGCGTAATTAAAATTTGCGACAGTAAAAAATTATTTTTTGAATAATTTACTATAGAAAAGGCAATTCCTGGCGCAATTACAATTTGCGACAGTAAAAATTATTTTTTGAATAATTTACTATAGAAAAGGCAATCCCTGGCGTAATTAAAATTTGCGACAGTTGAAAATTATTTTTTGAATAATTTACTATAGAAAAGGCAATCCCTGGCCGCACTTAAAATTTGCGACAGTTGAAAATTATTTCTTGAATAATTTACTATAGAAAAGGCAATCCCTGGCGTAATTAAAATTTGCGACAGTAAAAAATTATTTTTTGAATAATTTACTATAGAAAAGGTAATCCCTGGCGCAATTAAAATTTGCGACAGTAGAAAATTTTTTTTTGAATAATTTACTATAGAAAAGGCAATCCCTGGCGTAATTAAAAATTTGCGACAGTAGAAAATTATTTTTTGAATAATTTACTATAGAAAAGGCAAACCCTGGCGGATTTGAAATTTGCGACAGTAAAAAATAATTTTTTGAATAATTTACTATAGAAAAGGCAATCCCTGGCGTAATTAAAATTTGCGACAGTTGAAAATTATTTTTTGAATAATTTACTATAGAAAAGGCAATCCCTGGCGCACTTAAAATTTGCGACAGTAAAAAATTATTTTTTGAATAATTTACTATAGAAAAGGCAATCCCTGGCGTATTTAAAACTTGCGACAGTAAGAAATTAATTTTTGAATAATTTACTATAGAAAAGGCAATCCCTGGCGCACTTAATATTTGCGACAGTTGAAAATTATTTTTTGAATAATTTACTATAGAAAAGGCAATCCCTGGCGTAATTAAAATTTGCGACAGTAAAAAATTATTTTTTGAATAATTTCCTATAGAAAAGGCAATCCCTGGCGCAATTAAAATTTGCGACAGTAGAAAATTATTTTTTGAATAATTTACTATAGAAAAGGCAATCCCTGGCGTAATTAAAATTTTCGACAGTAAAAAAATTATTTTTTGAATAATTTACTATAGAAAAGGCAATCCCTGGCGTAATTAAAATTTGCGACAGTAGAAAATTATTTTTGAATAATTTACTATAGAAAAGGCAATCCCTGGCGTATTTAAAATTTGCGACAGTAAAAAATTAATATTTTGAAAAATTTACTGTATAAAAGGCAATCCCTGGCGTAATTAAAATTTGCGACAGTAAAAAATTATTTTTTGAATAATTTACTATAGAAAAGGCAATCCCTGGCGTAATTAAAATTTGCGACAGTAAAAAATTATTTTTTGAATAATTTACTATAGAAAAGGCAATTCCTGGCGCAATTACAATTTGCGACAGTAAAAAATTATTTTTTGAATAATTTACTATAGAAAAGGCAATCCCTGGCGTAATTAAAATTTGCGACAGTTGAAAATTATTTTTTGAATAATTTACTATAGAAAAGGCAATCCCTGGCGCACTTAAAATTTGCGACAGTTGAAAATTATTTCTTGAATAATTTACTATAGAAAAGGCAATCCCTGGCGTAATTAAAATTTGCGACAGTAAAAAATTATTTTTTGAATAATTTACTATAGAAAAGGTAATCCCTGGCGCAATTAAAATTTGCGACAGTAGAAAATTATTTTTTGAATAATTTACTATAGAAAAGGCAATCCCTGGCGTAATTAAAATTTGCGACAGTAGAAAATTATTTTTTGAATAATTTACTATAGAAAAGGCAAACCCTGGCGGATTTGAAATTTGCGACAGTAAAAAATAATTTTTTGAATAATTTACTATAGAAAAGGCAATCCCTGGCGTAATTAAAATTTGCGACAGTTGAAAATTATTTTTTGAATAATTTACTATAGAAAAGGCAATCCCTGGCGCACTTAAAATTTGCGACAGTAAAAAATTATTTTTTGAATAATTTACTATAGAAAAGGCAATCCCTGGCGCGCTTAAAATTTGCGACAGTTGAAAATTATTTTTTGAATAATTTACTATAGAAAAGGCAATCCCTGGCGTAATTAAAATTTGCGACAGTAAAAAATTATTTTTTGAATAATTTACTATAGAAAAGGCAATCCCTGGCGTAATTAAAATTTGCGACAGTAAAAAATTATTTTTTGAATAATTTACTATAGAAAAGGCAATCCCTGGCGTAATTAAAATTTGCGACAGTTGAAAATTATTTTTTGAATAATTTACTATAGAAAAGGCAATCCCTGGCGCAATTAAAATTTGCGACAGTAGAAAACTATTTTTTGAATAATTTACTATAGAAAAGGCAATCCCTGGCGTAATTAAAATTTGCGACAGTATAAAATTATTTTTTGAATAATTTACTATAGAAAAGGCAATCCCTGGCGGATTTGAAATTTGCGACAGTAAAAAATTATTTTTTGAATAATTTACTATAGAAAAGGCAATCCCTGGCGCAATTAAAATTTGCGACAGTAAAAAATTATTTTTTGAATAATATACTATAGAAAAGGCAATCCCTGGCGTAATTAAAATTTGCGACAGTATAAAATTATTTTTTGAATAATTTACTATAGAAAAGGCAATCCCTGGCGCAATTAAAATTTGCGACAGTATAAAATTATTTTTTGAATAATTTACTATAGAAAAGGAAATCCCTGGCGCAATTAAAATTTGCAACAGTAGAAAATTTTTTTTTGAATAATTTACTATAGAAAAGGCAATCCGTGGCGTAATTAAAATTTGCGACAGTATAAAATTATTTTTTGAATAATTTACTATAGAAAAGGCAATCCCTGGCGTAATTAAAATTTGCGACAGTATAAAATTATTTTTTGAATAATTTACTATAGAAAAGGCAATCCCTGGCGTAATTAAAATTTGCGACAGTAGAAAATTATTTTTTGAATAATTTACTATAGAAAAGGCAATCCCTGGCGTAATTAAAATTTGCGACAGTATAAAATTATTTTTTGAATAATTTACTATAGAAAAGGCAATCCCTGGCGCAATTAAAATTTGCGACAGTATAAAATTATTTTTTGAATAATTTACTATAGAAAAGGCAATCCCTGGCGCAATTAAAATTTGCAACAGTAGAAAATTTTTTTTTGAATAATTTACTATAGAAAAGGCAATCCCTGGCGTATTTAAAATTTGCGATAGTAAAAAATTATTTTTTGCAAAATTTACTGTAGAAAAGGCAATCCCTGGCGGATGTGAAATTTGCGACAGTAAAAAATTATTTTTTGCAAAATTTACTGTAGAAAAGGCAATCCCTGGCGTATTTAAAATTTGCGACAGTAGAAAATTATTTTTTGAATAATTTACTATAGAAAAGGCAGTTCCTGGCGTAATTAAAATTTGCGACAGTAGAAAATTATTTTTTGAATAATTTACTATAGAAAAGGCAATCAGTGGCGTAATTAAAATTTGCGACAGTATAAAATTATTTTTTGAATAATTTACTATAGAAAAGGCAATCCCTGGCGTAATTAAAATTTGCGACAGTATAAAATTATTTTTTGAATAATTTACTATAGAAAAGGCAATCCCTGGCGTAATTAAAATTTGCGACAGTAGAAAATTATTTTTTGAATAATTTACTATAGAAAAGGCAATCCCTGGCGTAATTAAAATTTGCGACAGTATAAAATTATTTTTTGAATAATTTACTATAGAAAAGGCAATCCCGGGCGCAATTAAAATTTGCGACAGTATAAAATTATTTTTTGAATAATTTACTATAGAAAAGGCAATCCCTGGCGCAATTAAAATTTGCAACAGTAGAAAATTTTTTTTTGAATAATTTACTATAGAAAAGGCAATCCCTGGCGTATTTAAAATTTGCGACAGTAAAAAATTATTTTTTGAATAATTTACTATAGAAAAGGCAATCCCTGGCGTATTTAAAATTTGCGATAGTAAAAAATTATTTTTTGAATAATTTACTATAGAAAAGGCAATCCCTGGCGCAATTAAAATTTGCGACAGTTGAAAATTATTTTTTGAATAATTTACTATAGAAAAGGCAATCCCTGGCGCACTTAAAATTTGCGACAGTAAAAAATTATTTTTTGAATAATTTACTACAGAAAAGGCAATCCCTGGCGCAATTAAAATTTGCGACAGTAAAAAATTATTTTTTGAATAATTTACTATAGAAAAGGCAATCCCTGGCGTAATTAAAATTTGCGACAGTAGAAAATTATTTTTTGAATAATTTACTATAGAAAAGGCAATCCCTGGCGTAATTAAAATTTGCGACAGTTGAAAATTATTTTTTGAATAATTTACTATAGAAAAGGCAATCCCTGGCGCACTTAAAATTTGCGACAATATAAAATTATTTTTTGAATAATTTACTATAGAAAAGGCAATCCCTGGCGCAATTAAAATTTGCGACAGTTGAAAATTATTTTTTGAATAATTTACTATAGAAAAGGCAATCCCTGGCGTAATTAAAATTTGCGACAGTAAAAAATTATTTTTTGAATAATTTACTATAGAAAAGGCAATCCCTGGCGTAATTAAAATTTGCGACAGTAAAAAATTATTTTTTGAATAATTTACTATAGAAAAGGCAATCCCTGGCGTAATTAAAATTTGCGACAGTTGAAAATTATTTTTTGAATAATTTACTATAGAAAAGGCAATCCCTGGCGCAATTAAAATTTGCGACAGTTGAAAATTATTTTTTGAATAATTTACTATAGAAAAGGCAATCCCTGGCGTAATTAAAATTTGCGACAGTAAAAAATTATTTTTTGAATAATTTACTATAGAAAAGGCAATCCCTGGCGTAATTAAAATTTCCGACAGTACAAAATTATTTTTTGAATAATTTACTATAAAAAAGGCAATCCCTGGCGTAATTAAAATTTGCGACAATAGAAAATTATTTTTTGAATAATTTACTATAGAAAAGGCAATCCCTGGCGTACTTAAAATTTGCGACAGTATAAAATTATTTTTTGAATAATTTACTATAGAAAAGGCACTCCCTGGCGTAATTAAAATTTGCGACAGTAAAAAATTATTTTTTGAATAATTTACTATAGAAAAGGCAATCCCTGGCGCAATTAAAATTTGCGACAGTAGAAAATTATTTTTTGAATAATTTACTATAGAAAAGGCAATCCCTGTCGTAATTAAAATTTGCGACAGTAAAAAATTATTTTTTGCAAAATTTACTATAGAAAAGGCAATCCCTGGCGTAATTAAAATTTGCGACAGTAGAAAATTATTTTTTGAATAATTTACTATAGAAAAGGCAATCCCTGGCGCAATTAAAATTTGCGACAGTAGAAAATTATTTTTTGAATAATTTACTATAGAAAAGGCAATCCCTGGCGTAATTAAAATTTGCGACAGTAGAAAATTATTTTGTGAGAAATTTACTATTGAAAAGGCAATCCCTGGGATATTTAAAATTTGCGACAGTAGAAAATTATTTTTTGAATAATTTACTATAGAAAAGGCAATCCCTGGCGTAATTAAAATTTGCGACAGTATAAAATTATTTTTTGAATAATTTACTATAGAAAAGGCAATCCCTGACGTAATTAAAATTTGCGACAGTAGAAAATTATTTTTTGAATAATTTACTATAGAAAACGCAATCCCTGGCGTAATTAAAATTTGCGACAGTATAACATTATTTTTTGAATAATTTACTATAGAAAATGCAATCCCTGGCGCAATTAAAATTTGCGAGAGTACAAAATTATTTTTTGAATAATTTACTATAGAAAAGGCAATCCCTGGCGCAATTAAAATTTGCAACAGTAGAAAATTATTTTTTGAATAATTTACTATAGAAAAGGCAATCCCTGGCGTATTTAAAATTTGCGACAGTAAAAAATTATTTTTTGAATAATTTACTATAGAAAAGGTAATCCCTGGCGCAATTAAAATTTGCGACAGTAGAAAATTATTTTTTGAATAATTTACTATAGAAAAGGCAATCCCTGGCGTAATTAAAATTTGCGACAGTAGAAAATTATTTTTTGAATAATTTACTATAGAAAAGGCAAACCCTGGCGGATTTGAAATTTGCGACAGTAAAAAATAATTTTTTGAATAATTTACTATAGAAAAGGCAATCCCTGGCGTAATTAAAATTTGCGACAGTTGAAAATTATTTTTTGAATAATTTACTATAGAAAAGGCAATCCCTGGCGCACTTAAAATTTGCGACAGTAAAAAATTATTTTTTGAATAATTTACTATAGAAAAGGCAATCCCTGGCGTATTTAAAACTTGCGACAGTAAGAAATTAATTTTTGAATAATTTACTATAGAAAAGGCAATCCCTGGCGCACTTAATATTTGCGACAGTTGAAAATTATTTTTTGAATAATTTACTATAGAAAAGGCAATCCCTGGCGTAATTAAAATTTGCGACAGTAAAAAATTATTTTTTGAATAATTTCCTATAGAAAAGGCAATCCCTGGCGCAATTAAAATTTGCGACAGTAGAAAATTATTTTTTGAATAATTTACTATAGAAAAGGCAATCCCTGGCGTAATTAAAATTTTCGACAGTAAAAAATTATTTTTTGAATAATTTACTATAGAAAAGGCAATCCCTGGCGTAATTAAAATTTGCGACAGTAGAAAATTATTTTTGAATAATTTACTATAGAAAAGGCAATCCCTGGCGTATTTAAAATTTGCGACAGTAAAAAATTAATATTTTGAAAAATTTACTGTATAAAAGGCAATCCCTGGCGTAATTAAAATTTGCGACAGTAAAAAATTATTTTTTGAATAATTTACTATAGAAAAGGCAATCCCTGGCGTAATTAAAATTTGCGACAGTAAAAAATTATTTTTTGAATAATTTACTATAGAAAAGGCAATTCCTGGCGCAATTACAATTTGCGACAGTAAAAAATTATTTTTTGAATAATTTACTATAGAAAAGGCAATCCCTGGCGTAATTAAAATTTGCGACAGTTGAAAATTATTTTTTGAATAATTTACTATAGAAAAGGCAATCCCTGGCGCACTTAAAATTTGCGACAGTTGAAAATTATTTCTTGAATAATTTACTATAGAAAAGGCAATCCCTGGCGTAATTAAAATTTGCGACAGTAAAAAATTATTTTTTGAATAATTTACTATAGAAAAGGTAATCCCTGGCGCAATTAAAATTTGCGACAGTAGAAAATTATTTTTTGAATAATTTACTATAGAAAAGGCAATCCCTGGCGTAATTAAAATTTGCGACAGTAGAAAATTATTTTTTGAATAATTTACTATAGAAAAGGCAAACCCTGGCGGATTTGAAATTTGCGACAGTAAAAAATAATTTTTTGAATAATTTACTATAGAAAAGGCAATCCCTGGCGTAATTAAAATTTGCGACAGTTGAAAATTATTTTTTGAATAATTTACTATAGAAAAGGCAATCCCTGGCGCACTTAAAATTTGCGACAGTAAAAAATTATTTTTTGAATAATTTACTATAGAAAAGGCAATCCCTGGCGCGCTTAAAATTTGCGACAGTTGAAAATTATTTTTTGAATAATTTACTATAGAAAAGGCAATCCCTGGCGTAATTAAAATTTGCGACAGTAAAAAATTATTTTTTGAATAATTTACTATAGAAAAGGCAATCCCTGGCGTAATTAAAATTTGCGACAGTAAAAAATTATTTTTTGAATAATTTACTATAGAAAAGGCAATCCCTGGCGTAATTAAAATTTGCGACAGTTGAAAATTATTTTTTGAATAATTTACTATAGAAAAGGCAATCCCTGGCGCAATTAAAATTTGCGACAGTAGAAAACTATTTTTTGAATAATTTACTATAGAAAAGGCAATCCCTGGCGTAATTAAAATTTGCGACAGTATAAAATTATTTTTTGAATAATTTACTATAGAAAAGGCAATCCCTGGCGGATTTGAAATTTGCGACAGTAAAAAATTATTTTTTGAATAATTTACTATAGAAAAGGCAATCCCTGGCGCAATTAAAATTTGCGACAGTAAAAAATTATTTTTTGAATAATATACTATAGAAAAGGCAATCCCTGGCGTAATTAAAATTTGCGACAGTATAAAATTATTTTTTGAATAATTTACTATAGAAAAGGCAATCCCTGGCGCAATTAAAATTTGCGACAGTATAAAATTATTTTTTGAATAATTTACTATAGAAAAGGAAATCCCTGGCGCAATTAAAATTTGCAACAGTAGAAAATTTTTTTTTGAATAATTTACTATAGAAAAGGCAATCCGTGGCGTAATTAAAATTTGCGACAGTATAAAATTATTTTTTGAATAATTTACTATAGAAAAGGCAATCCCTGGCGTAATTAAAATTTGCGACAGTATAAAATTATTTTTTGAATAATTTACTATAGAAAAGGCAATCCCTGGCGTAATTAAAATTTGCGACAGTAGAAAATTATTTTTTGAATAATTTACTATAGAAAAGGCAATCCCTGGCGTAATTAAAATTTGCGACAGTATAAAATTATTTTTTGAATAATTTACTATAGAAAAGGCAATCCCTGGCGCAATTAAAATTTGCGACAGTATAAAATTATTTTTTGAATAATTTACTATAGAAAAGGCAATCCCTGGCGCAATTAAAATTTGCAACAGTAGAAAATTTTTTTTTGAATAATTTACTATAGAAAAGGCAATCCCTGGCGTATTTAAAATTTGCGATAGTAAAAAATTATTTTTTGCAAAATTTACTGTAGAAAAGGCAATCCCTGGCGGATGTGAAATTTGCGACAGTAAAAAATTATTTTTTGCAAAATTTACTGTAGAAAAGGCAATCCCTGGCGTATTTAAAATTTGCGACAGTAGAAAATTATTTTTTGAATAATTTACTATAGAAAAGGCAGTTCCTGGCGTAATTAAAATTTGCGACAGTAGAAAATTATTTTTTGAATAATTTACTATAGAAAAGGCAATCCGTGGCGTAATTAAAATTTGCGACAGTATAAAATTATTTTTTGAATAATTTACTATAGAAAAGGCAATCCCTGGCGTAATTAAAATTTGCGACAGTATAAAATTATTTTTTGAATAATTTACTATAGAAAAGGCAATCCCTGGCGTAATTAAAATTTGCGACAGTAGAAAATTATTTTTTGAATAATTTACTATAGAAAAGGCAATCCCTGGCGTAATTAAAATTTGCGACAGTATAAAATTATTTTTTGAATAATTTACTATAGAAAAGGCAATCCCGGGCGCAATTAAAATTTGCGACAGTATAAAATTATTTTTTGAATAATTTACTATAGAAAAGGCAATCCCTGGCGCAATTAAAATTTGCAACAGTAGAAAATTTTTTTTTGAATAATTTACTATAGAAAAGGCAATCCCTGGCGTATTTAAAATTTGCGACAGTAAAAAATTATTTTTTGAATAATTTACTATAGAAAAGGCAATCCCTGGCGTATTTAAAATTTGCGATAGTAAAAAATTATTTTTTGAATAATTTACTATAGAAAAGGCAATCCCTGGCGCAATTAAAATTTGCGACAGTTGAAAATTATTTTTTGAATAATTTACTATAGAAAAGGCAATCCCTGGCGCACTTAAAATTTGCGACAGTAAAAAATTATTTTTTGAATAATTTACTACAGAAAAGGCAATCCCTGGCGCAATTAAAATTTGCGACAGTAAAAAATTATTTTTTGAATAATTTACTATAGAAAAGGCAATCCCTGGCGTAATTAAAATTTGCGACAGTAGAAAATTATTTTTTGAATAATTTACTATAGAAAAGGCAATCCCTGGCGTAATTAAAATTTGCGACAGTTGAAAATTATTTTTTGAATAATTTACTATAGAAAAGGCAATCCCTGGCGCACTTAAAATTTGCGACAATATAAAATTATTTTTTGAATAATTTACTATAGAAAAGGCAATCCCTGGCGCAATTAAAATTTGCGACAGTTGAAAATTATTTTTTGAATAATTTACTATAGAAAAGGCAATCCCTGGCGTAATTAAAATTTGCGACAGTAAAAAATTATTTTTTGAATAATTTACTATAGAAAAGGCAATCCCTGGCGTAATTAAAATTTGCGACAGTAAAAAATTATTTTTTGAATAATTTACTATAGAAAAGGCAATCCCTGGCGTAATTAAAATTTGCGACAGTTGAAAATTATTTTTTGAATAATTTACTATAGAAAAGGCAATCCCTGGCGCAATTAAAATTTGCGACAGTTGAAAATTATTTTTTGAATAATTTACTATAGAAAAGGCAATCCCTGGCGTAATTAAAATTTGCGACAGTAAAAAATTATTTTTTGAATAATTTACTATAGAAAAGGCAATCCCTGGCGTAATTAAAATTTCCGACAGTACAAAATTATTTTTTGAATAATTTACTATAAAAAAGGCAATCCCTGGCGTAATTAAAATTTGCGACAATAGAAAATTATTTTTTGAATAATTTACTATAGAAAAGGCAATCCCTGGCGTACTTAAAATTTGCGACAGTATAAAATTATTTTTTGAATAATTTACTATAGAAAAGGCACTCCCTGGCGTAATTAAAATTTGCGACAGTAAAAAATTATTTTTTGAATAATTTACTATAGAAAAGGCAATCCCTGGCGCAATTAAAATTTGCGACAGTAGAAAATTATTTTTTGAATAATTTACTATAGAAAAGGCAATCCCTGGCGTAATTAAAATTTGCGACAGTAAAAAATTATTTTTTGCAAAATTTACTATAGAAAAGGCAATCCCTGGCGTAATTAAAATTTGCGACAGTAGAAAATTATTTTTTGAATAATTTACTATAGAAAAGGCAATCCCTGGCGCAATTAAAATTTGCGACAGTAGAAAATTATTTTTTGAATAATTTACTATAGAAAAGGCAATCCCTGGCGTAATTAAAATTTGCGACAGTAGAAAATTATTTTGTGAGAAATTTACTATTGAAAAGGCAATCCCTGGGATATTTAAAATTTGCGACAGTAGAAAATTATTTTTTGAATAATTTACTATAGAAAAGGCAATCCCTGGCGTAATTAAAATTTGCGACAGTATAAAATTATTTTTTGAATAATTTACTATAGAAAAGGCAATCCCTGACGTAATTAAAATTTGCGACAGTAGAAAATTATTTTTTGAATAATTTACTATAGAAAACGCAATCCCTGGCGTAATTAAAATTTGCGACAGTATAACATTATTTTTTGAATAATTTACTATAGAAAATGCAATCCCTGGCGCAATTAAAATTTGCGACAGTACAAAATTATTTTTTGAATAATTTACTATAGAAAAGGCAATCCCTGGCGCAATTAAAATTTGCAACAGTAGAAAATTATTTTTTGAATAATTTACTATAGAAAAGGCAATCCCTGGCGTATTTAAAATTTGCGACAGTAAAAAATTATTTTTTGAATAATTTACTATAGAAAAGGCAATCCCTGGTGTATTTAAAATTTGCGACAGTAAAAAATTATTTTTTGAATAATTTACTATAGAAAAGGCAATCCCTGGCGCAATTAAAATTTGCGACAGTTGAAAATTATTTTTTGAATAATTTACTATAGAAAAGGCAATCCCTGGCGCACTTAAAATTTGCGACAGTAAAAAATTATTTTTTGAATAATTTACTATAGAAAAGGTAATCCCTGGCGCAATTAAAATTTGCGACAGTAGAAAATTATTTTTTGAATAATTTACTATAGAAAAGGCAATCCCTGGCGTAATTAAAATTTGCGACAGTAGAAAATTATTTTTTGAATAATTTACTATAGAAAAGGCAAACCCTGGCGGATTTGAAATTTGCGACAGTAAAAAATTATTTTTTGAATAATTTACTATAGAAAAGGCAATCCCTGGCGTAATTAAAATTTGCGACAGTTGAAAATTATTTTTTGAATAATTTACTATAGAAAAGGCAATCCCTGGGATATTTAAAATTTGCGACAGTAAAAAATTATTTTTTGAATAATTTACTATAGAAAAGGCAATCACTGGCGTAATTAAAATTTGTGACAGTAAAAAATTATTTTTTGAATAATTTACTATAGAAAAGGCAATCCCTGGCGTATTTAAAATTTGCGACAGTAAAAAATTAATTTGTGAGAAATTTACTTTAGAAAAGGCAATCCCTGGGATATTTAAAATTTGCGACAGTAAAAAATTATTTTTTGAATAATTTACTATAGAAAAGGCAATCCCTGGCGTATTTAAAATTTGCGACAGTAAAAAATTATTTTTTGAATAATTTACTATAGAAAAGGCAATCCCTGGCGTAATTAAAATTTGCGACAGTAAAAAATTATTTTTTGAATAATTTACTATAGAAAAGGCAATCCCTGGCGCACTTAAAATTTGCGACAGTAAAAAATTATTTTTTGAATAATTTACTATAGAAAAGGCAATCCCTGGCGCACTTAAAATTTGCGACAGTTGAAAATTATTTTTTGAATAATTTACTATAGAAAAGGCAATCCCTGGCGTAATTAAAATTTGCGACAGTAAAAAATTATTTTTTGAATAATTTACTATAGAAAAGGCAATCCCTGGCGCACTTAATATTTGCGACAGTTGAAAATTATTTTTTGAATAATTTACTATAGAAAAGGCAATCCCTGGCGTAATTAAAGTTTGCGACAGTAAAAAATTATTTTTTGAATGATTTACTATAGAAAAGGCAATCCCTGGCGTAATTAAAATTTGCGACAGTAAAAAATTATTTTTTGAATAATTTACTATAGAAAAGGCAATTCCTGGCGCAATTAAAATTTGCGACAGTAAAAAATTATTTTTTGAATAATTTACTATAGAAAAGGTAATCCCTGGCGTAATTAAAGTTTGCGACAGTAAAAAATTATTTTTTGAATAATTTACTATAGAAAAGGCAATCCCTGGCGTAATTAAAATTTGCGACAGTTGAAAATTATTTTTTGAATAATTTACTATAGAAAAGGCAATCCCTGGCGTAATTAAAATTTACGACAGTAAAAAATTATTTTTTGAATAATTTACTATAGAAAAGGCAATCCCTGGCGCAATTAAAATTTGCGACAGTAGAAAATTATTTTTTGAATAATTTACTATAGAAAAGGCAATCCCTGGCGTAATTAAAATTTGCGACAGTAAAAAATTATTTTTTGAATAATTTACTATAGAAAAGGCAATCCCTGGCGTAATTAAAATTTGCGACAGTAGAAAATTATTTTTGACTAATTTACTATAGAAAAGGCAATCCCTGGCGTATTTAAAATTTGCGACAGTAAAAAATTAATATTTTGAAAAATTTACTGTATAAAAGGCAATCCCTGGCGTAATTAAAATTTGCGACAGTAAAAAATTATTTTTTGAATAATTTACTATAGAAAAGGCAATCCCTGGCGTAATTAAAATTTGCGACAGTAAAAAATTATTTTTTGAATAATTTACTATAGAAAAGGCAATTCCTGGCGCAATTAAAATTTGCGACAGTAAAAAATTATTTTTTGAATAATTTACTATAGAAAAGGTAATCCCTGGGATATTTAAAATTTGCGACAGTAAAAAATTATTTTTTGAATAATTTACTATAGAAAAGGCAATCCCTGGCGCAATTACAATTTGCGACAGTAAAAAATTATTTTTTGAATAATTTACTATAGAAAAGGCAATCCCTGGCGTAATTAAAATTTGCGACAGTTGAAAATTATTTTTTGAATAATTTACTATAGAAAAGGCAATCCCTGGCGCACTTAAAATTCGCGACAGTTGAAAATTATTTCTTGAATAATTTACTATAGAAAAGGCAATCCCTGGCGTAATTAAAATTTGCGACAGTAAAAAATTATTTTTTGAATAATTTACTATAGAAAAGGCAATCCCTGGCGTAATTAAAATTTGCCACAGTAAAAAATTATTTTTTGAATAATTTACTATAGAATAGGTAATCCCTGGCGCAATTAAAATTTGCGACAGTAGAAAATTATTTTTTGAATAATTTACTATAGAAAAAGCAATCCCTGGCGTAATTAAAATTTGCGACAGTAGAAAATTATTTTTTGAATAATTTACTATAGAAAAGGCAATCCCTGGCGTAATTAAAATTTGCGACAGTAAAAAATTATTTTTTGAATAATTTACTATAGAAAAGGCAATCCCTGGCGCACTTAAAATTTGCGACAGTAAAAAATTATTTTTTGAATAATTTACTATAGAAAAGGCAATCCCTGGCGCACTTAAAATTTGCGACAGTTGAAAATTATTTTTTGAATAATTTACTATAGAAAAGGCAATCCCTGGCGCAATTAAAATTTGCGACAGTAAAAAATTATTTTTTGAATAATATACTATAGAAAAGGCAATCCCTGGCGTAATTAAAATTTGCGACAGTAGAAAATTATTTTTTGAATAATTTACTATAGAAAAGGCAATCCCTGGCGTAATTAAAATTTGCGACAGTTGAAAATTATTTTTTGAACAATTTACTATAGAAAAGGCAATCCCTGGCGTAATTAAAATTTGCGACAGTATAAAATTATTTTTTTAATAATTTACTATAGAAAAGGAAATCCCTGGCGTAATTAAAATTTGCGACAGTATAAAATTATTTTTTGAATAATTTACTATAGAAAAGGCAATCCCTGGCGGATTTGAAATTTGCGACAGTAAAAAATTATTTTTTGAATAATTTACTATAGAAAAGGCAATCCCTGGCGCAATTAAAATTTGCGACAGTAAAAAATTATTTTTTGAATAATATACTATAGAAAAGGCAATCCCTGGCGTAATTAAAATTTGCGACAGTAGAAAATTATTTTTTGAATAATTTACTATAGAAAAGGCAATCCCTGGCGTAATTAAAATTTGCGACAGTTGAAAATTATTTTTTGAATAATTTACTATAGAAAAGGCAATCCCTGGCGTAATTAAAATTTGCGACAGTATAAAATTATTTTTTTAATAATTTACTATAGAAAAGGCAATCCCTGGCGCAATTAAAATTTGCGACAGTAAAAAATTATTTTTTGAATAATTTACTATAGAAAAGGCAATCCCTGGCGTAATTAAAATTTGCGACAGTTGAAAATTATTTTTTGAATAATTTACTATAGAAAAGGCAATCCCTGGCGCAATTAAAATTTGCGACAGTAGAAAACTATTTTTTGAATAATTTACTATAGAAAAGGCAATCCCTGGCGTAATTAAAATTTGCGACAGTATAAAATTATTTTTTGAATAATTTACTATAGAAAAGGCAATCCCTGGCGGATTTGAAATTAGCGACAGTAAAAAATTATTTTTTGAATAATTTACTATAGAAAAGGCAATCCCTGGCGCAATTAAAATTTGCGACAGTAAAAAATTATTTTTTGAATAATATACTATAGAAAAGGCAATCCCTGGCGTAATTAAAATTTGCGACAGTAGAAAATTATTTTTTGAATAATTTACTATAGAAAAGGCAATCCCTGGCGTAATTAAAATTTGCGACAGTTGAAAATTATTTTTTGAATAATTTACTATATAAAAGGCAATCCCTGGCGTAATTAAAATTTGCGACAGTATAAAATTATTTTTTTAATAATTTACTATAGAAAAGGCAAACCCTGGCGTAATTAAAATTTGCGACAGTATAAAATTATTTTTTGAATAATTTACTATAGAAAAGGCAATCCCTGGCGTAATTCAAATTTGCGACAGTATAAAATTATTTTTTGAATAATTTACTATAGAAAAGGCAACCCTAGCGCAATTAAAATTTGCAACAGTAAAAAATTATTTTTTGCAAAATTTACTGTAGAAAAGGCAATCCCTGGCGGATGTGAAATTTGCGACAGTAAAAAATTATTTTTTGCAAAATTTACTGTAGAAAAGGCAATCCCTGGCGTATTTAAAACTTGCGACAGTAGAAAATTATTTTTTGAATAATTTACTATAGAAAAGGCAATCCCTGGCGTAATTAAAATTTGCGACAGTAGAAAATTATTTTTTGAATAATTTACTAGAGAAAAGGCAATCCCTGGCGTAATTAAAATTTGCGACAGTATAAAATTATTTTTTGAATAATTTACTATAGAAAAGGCAATCCCTGGCGTAATTAAAATTTGCGACAGTATAAAATTATTTTTTGAATAATTTACTATAGAAAAGGCAATCCCTGGCGTAATTAAAATTTGCGACAGTAGAAAATTATTTTTTGAATAATTTACTATAGAAAAGGCAATCCCTGGCGTAATTAAAATTTGCGACAGTATAAAATTATTTTTTGAATAATTTACTATAGAAAAGGCAATCCCTGGCGCAATTAAAATTTGCGACAGTATAAAATTATTTTTTGAATAATTTACTATAGAAAAGGCAATCCCTGGCGCAATTAAAATTTGCAACAGTAGAAAATTATTTTTTGAATAATTTACTATAGAAAAGGCAATCCCTGGCGTATTTAAAATTTGCGACAGTAAAAGATTATTTTTTGAATAATTTACTATAGAAAAGGCAATCCCTGGCGTATTTAAAATTTGCGACAGTAAAAAATTATTTTTTGAATAATTTACTATAGAAAAGGCAATCCCTGGCGCAATTAAAATTTGCGACAGTTGAAAATTATTTTTTGAATAATTTACTATAGAAAAGGCAATCCCTGGCGCACTTAAAATTTGCGACAGTAAAAAATTATTTTTTGAATAATTTACTATAGAAAAGGCAATCCCTGGCGCAATTAAAATTTGCGACAGTAAAAAATTATTTTTTGAATAATTTACTATAGAAAAGGCAATCCCTGGCGTAATTAAAATTTGCGACAGTAGAAAATTATTTTTTGAATAATTTACTATAGAAAAGGCAATCCCTGGCGTAATTAAAATTTGCGACAGTTGAAAATTATTTTTTGAATAATTTACTATAGAAAAGGCAATCCCTGGCGCACTTAAAATTTGCGACAATATAAAATTATTTTTTGAATAATTTACAATAGAAAAGGCAATCCCTGGCGTAATTAAAATTTGCGACAGTATAAAATTATTTTTTTAATAATTTACTATAGAAAAGGCAATCCCTGGCGTAATTAAAATTTGCGACAGTATAAAATTATTTTTTGAATAATTTACTATAGAAAAGGCAATCCCTGGCGTAATTCAAATTTGCGACAGTATAAAATTATTTTTTGAATAATTTACTATAGAAAAGGCAACCCTAGCGCAATTAAAATTTGCAACAGTAAAAAATTATTTTTTGCAAAATTTACTGTAGAAAAGGCAATCCCTGGCGGATGTGAAATTTGCGACAGTAAAAAATTATTTTTTGCAAAATTTACTGTAGACAAGGCAATCCCTGGCGTATTTAAAATTTGCGACAGTAGAAAATTATTTTTTGAATAATTTACTATAGAAAAGGCAATCCCTGGCGTAATTAAAATTTGCGACAGTAGAAAATTATTTTTTGAATAATTTACTAGAGAAAAGGCAATCCCTGGCGTAATTAAAATTTGCGACAGTATAAAATTATTTTTTGAATAATTTACTATAGAAAAGGCAATCCCTGGCGTAATTAAAATTTGCGACAGTATAAAATTATTTTTTGAATAATTTACTATAGAAAAGGCAATCCCTGGCGTAATTAAAATTTGCGACAGTAGAAAATTATTTTTTGAATAATTTACTATAGAAAAGGCAGTCCCTGGCGTAATTAAAATTTGCGACAGTATAAAATTATTTTTTGAATAATTTACTATAGAAAAGGCAATCCCTGGCGCAATTAAAATTTGCGACAGTATAAAATTATTTTTTGAATAATTTACTATAGAAAAGGCAATCCCTGGCGCAATTAAAATTTGCAACAGTAGAAAATTATTTTTTGAATAATTTACTATAGAAAAGGCAATCCCTGGCGTATTTAAAATTTGCGACAGTAAAAGATTATTTTTTGAATAATTTACTATAGAAAAGGCAATCCCTGGCGTATTTAAAATTTGCGACAGTAAAAAATTATTTTTTGAATAATTTACTATAGAAAAGGCAATCCCTGGCGCAATTAAAATTTGCGACAGTTGAAAATTATTTTTTGAATAATTTACTATAGAAAAGGCAATCCCTGGCGCACTTAAAATTTGCGACAGTAAAAAATTATTTTTTGAATAATTTACTATAGAAAAGGCAATCCCTGGCGCAATTAAAATTTGCGACAGTAAAAAATTATTTTTTGAATAATTTACTATAGAAAAGGCAATCCCTGGCGTAATTAAAATTTGCGACAGTAGAAAATTATTTTTTGAATAATTTACTATAGAAAAGGCAATCCCTGGCGTAATTAAAATTTGCGACAGTTGAAAATTATTTTTTGAATAATTTACTATAGAAAAGGCAATCCCTGGCGCACTTAAAATTTGCGACAATATAAAATTATTTTTTGAATAATTTACTATAGAAAAGGCAATCCCTGGCGTAATTAAAAGTTGCGACAGTAAAAAATTATTTTTTGAATAATTTACTATAGAAAAGGCAATCCCTGGCGTAATTAAAATTTGCGACAGTAAAAAATTATTTTTTGAATAATTTACTATAGAAAAGGCAATCCCTGGCGCAATTAAAATTTGCGACAATAGAAAACTATTTTTTGAATAATTTACTATAGAAAAGGCAATCCCTGGCGTAATTAAAATTTGCGACAGTAGAAAATTATTTTGTGAGAAATTTACTATAGAAAAGGCAATCCCTGGGATATTTAAAATTTGCGACAGTAGAAAATTATTTTTTGAATAATTTACTATAGAAAAGGCAATCCCTGGCGTAATTAAAATTTGCGACAGTATAAAATTATTTTTTGAATAATTTACTATAGAAAAGGCAATCCCTGGCGTAATTAAAATTTGCGACAGTAGAAAATTATTTTTTGAATAATTTACTATAGAAAAGGCAATCCCTGGCGGATTTGAAATTTGCGACAGTAAAAAATTATTTTTTGAATAATTTACTATAGAAAAGGCAATCCCTGGCGCAATTAAAATTTGCGACAGTAAAAAATTATTTTTTGAATAATATACTATAGAAAAGGCAATCCCTGGCGTAATTAAAATGTGCGACAGTAGAAAATTATTTTTTGAATAATTTACTATAGAAAAGGCAATCCCTGGCGTAATTAAAATTTGCGACAGTTGAAAATTATTTTTTGAATAATTTACTATAGAAAAGGCAATCCCTGGCGTAATTAAAATTTGCGACAGTATAAAATTATTTTTTTAATAATTTACTATAGAAAAGGCAATCCCTGGCGTAATTAAAATTTGCGACAGTATAAAATTATTTTTTGAATAATTTACTATAGAAAAGGCAATCCCTGGCGTAATTCAAATTTGCGACAGTATAAAATTATTTTTTGAATAATTTACTATAGAAAAGGCAACCCTAGCGCAATTAAAATTTGCAACAGTAAAAAATTATTTTTTGCAAAATTTACTGTAGAAAAGGCAATCCCTGGCGGATGTGAAATTTGCGACAGTAAAAAATTATTTTTTGCAAAATTTACTGTAGAAAAGGCAATCCCTGGCGTATTTAAAATTTGCGACAGTAGAAAATTATTTTTTGAATAATTTACTATAGAAAAGGCAATCCCTGGCGTAATTAAAATTTGCGACAGTAGAAAATTATTTTTTGAATAATTTACTAGAGAAAAGGCAATCCCTGGCGTAATTAAAATTTGCGACAGTATAAAATTATTTTTTGAATAATTTACTATAGAAAAGGCAATCCCTGGCGTAATTAAAATTTGCGACAGTTGAAAATTATTTTTTGAATAATTTACTATAGAAAAGGCAATCCCTGGCGTAATTAAAATTTGCGACAGTATAAAATTATTTTTTTAATAATTTACTATAGAAAAGGCAATCCCTGGCGTAATTAAAATTTGCGACAGTATAAAATTATTTTTTGAATAATTTACTATAGAAAAGGCAATCCCTGGCGTAATTCAAATTTGCGACAGTATAAAATTATTTTTTGAATAATTTACTATAGAAAAGGCAACCCTAGCGCAATTAAAATTTGCAACAGTAAAAAATTATTTTTTGCAAAATTTACTGTAGAAAAGGCAATCCCTGGCGGATGTGAAATTTGCGACAGTAAAAAATTATTTTTTGCAAAATTTACTGTAGAAAAGGCAATCCCTGGCGTATTTAAAATTTGCGACAGTAGAAAATTATTTTTTGAATAATTTACTATAGAAAAGGCAATCCCTGGCGTAATTAAAATTTGCGACAGTAGAAAATTATTTTTTGAATAATTTACTAGAGAAAAGGCAATCCCTGGCGTAATTAAAATTTGCGACAGTATAAAATTATTTTTTGAATAATTTACTATAGAAAAGGCAATCCCTGGCGTAATTAAAATTTGCGACAGTATAAAATTATTTTTTGAATAATTTACTATAGAAAAGGCAATCCCTGGCGTAATTAAAATTTGCGACAGTAGAAAATTATTTTTTGAATAATTTACTATAGAAAAGGCAATCCCTGGCGTAATTAAAATTTGCGACAGTATAAAATTATTTTTTGAATAATTTACTATAGAAAAGGCAATCCCTGGCGCAATTAAAATTTGCGACAGTATAAAATTATTTTTTGAATAATTTACTATAGAAAAGGCAATCCCTGGCGCAATTAAAATTTGCAACAGTAGAAAATTATTTTTTGAATAATTTACTATAGAAAAGGCAATCCCTGGCGTATTTAAAATTTGCGACAGTAAAAGATTATTTTTTGAATAATTTACTATAGAAAAGGCAATCCCTGGCGTATTTAAAATTTGCGACAGTAAAAAATTATTTTTTGAATAATTTACTATAGAAAAGGCAATCCCTGGCGCAATTAAAATTTGCGACAGTTGAAAATTATTTTTTGAATAATTTACTATAGAAAAGGCAATCCCTGGCGCACTTAAAATTTGCGACAGTAAAAAATTATTTTTTGAATAATTAACTATAGAAAAGGCAATCCCTGGCGCAATTAAAATTTGCGACAGTAAAAAATTATTTTTTGAATAATTTACTATAGAAAAGGCAATCCCTGGCGTAATTAAAATTTGCGACAGTAGAAAATTATTTTTTGAATAATTTACTATAGAAAAGGCAATCCCTGGCGTAATTAAAATTTGCGACAGTTGAAAATTATTTTTTGAATAATTTACTATAGAAAAGGCAATCCCTGGCGCACTTAAAATTTGCGACAATATAAAATTATTTTTTGAATAATTTACTATAGAAAAGGCAATCCCTGGCGTAATTAAAATTTGCGACAGTATAAAATTATTTTTTTAATAATTTACTATAGCAAAGGCAATCCCTGGCGTAATTAAAATTTGCGACAGTATAAAATTATTTTTTGAATAATTTACTATAGAAAAGGCAATCCCTGGCGTAATTCAAATTTGCGACAGTATAAAATTATTTTTTGAATAATTTACTATAGAAAAGGCAACCCTAGCGCAATTAAAATTTGCAACAGTAAAAAATTATTTTTTGCAAAATTTACTGTAGAAAAGGCAATCCCTGGCGGATGTGAAATTTGCGACAGTAAAAAATTATTTTTTGCAAAATTTACTGTAGAAAAGGCAATCCCTGGCGTATTTAAAATTTGCGACAGTAGAAAATTATTTTTTGAATAATTTACTATAGAAAAGGCAATCCCTGGCGTAATTAAAATTTGCGACAATAGAAAATTATTTTTTGAATAATTTACTAGAGAAAAGGCAATCCCTGGCGTAATTAAAATTTGCGACAGTATAAAATTATTTTTTGAATAATTTACTATAGAAAAGGCAATCCCTGGCGTAATTAAAATTTGCGACAGTATAAAATTATTTTTTGAATAATTTACTATAGAAAAGGCAATCCCTGGCGTAATTAAAATTTGCGACAGTAGAAAATTATTTTTTGAATAATTTACTATAGAAAAGGCAATCCCTGGCGTAATTAAAATTTGCGACAGTATAAAATTATTTTTTGAATAATTTACTATAGAAAAGGCAATCCCTGGCGCAATTAAAATTTGCGACAGTATAAAATTATTTTTTGAATAATTTACTATAGAAAAAGGCAATCCCTGGCGCAATTAAAATTTGCAACAGTAGAAAATTATTTTTTGAATAATTTACTATAGAAAAGGCAATCCCTGGCGTATTTAAAATTTGCGACAGTAAAAGATTATTTTTTGAATAATTTACTATAGAAAAGGCAATCCCTGGCGTATTTAAAATTTGCGACAGTAAAAAATTATTTTTTGAATAATTTGCTATAGAAAAGGCAATCCCTGACGCAATTAAAATTTGCGACAGTTGAAAATTATTTTTTGAATAATTTACTATAGAAAAGGCAATCCCTGGCGCACTTAAAATTTGCGACAGTAAAAAATTATTTTTTGAATAATTTACTATAGAAAAGGCAATCCCTGGCGCAATTAAAATTTGCGACAGTAAAAAATTATTTTTTGAATAATTTACTATAGGAAAGGCAATCCCTGGCGTAATTAAAATTTGCGACAGTAGAAAATTATTTTTTGAATAATTTACTATAGAAAAGGCAATCCCTGGCGTAATTAAAATTTGCGACAGTTGAAAATTATTTTTTGAATAATTTACTATAGAAAAGGCAATCCCTGGCGCACTTAAAATTTGCGACAATATAAAATTATTTTTTGAATAATTTACTATAGAAAAGGCAATCCCTGGCGTAATTAAAATTTGCGACAGTAAAAAATTATTTTTTGAATAATTTACTATAGAAAAGGCAATCCCTGGCGTAATTAAAATTTGCGACAGTAAAAAATTATTTTTTGAATAATTTACTATAGAAAAGGCAATCCCTGGCGCAATTAAAATTTGCGAAAATAGAAAACTATTTTTTGAATAATTTACTATAGAAAAGGCAATCCCTGGCGTAATTAAAATTTGCGACAGTAGAAAATTATTTTGTGAGAAATTTACTATAGAAAAGGCAATCCCTGGGATATTTAAAATTTGCGACAGTAGAAAATTATTTTTTGAATAATTTACTATAGAAAAGGCAATCCCTGGCGTAATTAAAATTTGCGACAGTATAAAATTATTTTTTGAATAATTTACTATAGAAAAGGCAATCCCTGGCGTAATTAAAATTTGCGACAGTAGAAAATTATTTTTTGAATAATTTACTATAGAAAACGCAATCCCTGGCGTAATTAAAATTTGCGACAGTATAAAATTATTTTTTGAATAATTTACTATAGAAAATGCAATCCCTGGCGCAATTAAAATTTGCGACAGTATAAAATTATTTTTTGAATAATTTACTATAGAAAAGGCAATCCCTGGCGCAATTAAAATTTGTAACAGTAGAAAATTATTTTTTGAATAATTTACTATAGAAAAGGCAATCCCTGGCGTATTTAAAATTTGCGACAGTAAAAAATTATTTTTTGAATAATTTACTATAGAAAAGGCAATCCCTGGTGTATTTAAAATTTGCGACAGTAAAAAATTATTTTTTGAATAATTTACTATAGAAAAGGCAATCCCTGGCGCAATTAAAATTTGCGACAGTTGAAAATTATTTTTTGAATAATTTACTATATAAAAGGCAATCCCTGGCGCACTTAAAATTTGCGACAGCAAAAAATTATTTTTTGAATAATTTACTATAGAAAAGGCAATCCCTGGCGCAATTAAAATTTGCGACAGTAAAAAATTATTTTTTGAATAATTTACTATAGAAAAGGCAATCCCTGGCGTAATTAAAATTTGCGACAGTAGAAAATTATTTTTTAATAATTTACTATAGAAAAGGCAATCCCTGGCGTAATTAAAATTTGCGACAGTTGAAAATTATTTTTTGAATAATTTACTATAGAAAAGGCAATCCCTGGCTCAGTTAAAATTTGCGACAGTATAAAATTATTTTTTGAATAATTTACTATAGAAAAGGCAATCCCTGGCGCAATTAAAATTTGCGACAGTTGAAAATTATTTTTTGAATAATTTACTATAGAAAAGGCAATCCCTGGCGTAATTAAAATTTGCGACAGTAAAAAATTATTTTTTGAGTAATTTACTATAGAAAAGGCAATCCCTGGCGTAATTAAAATTTGCGACAGTAAAAAATTATTTTTTGAATAATATACTATAGAAAAGGCAATACCTGGCGTAATTAAAATTTGCGACAGTAAAAAATTATTTTTTGAATAATTTACTATAGAAAAGGCAATCCCTGGCGCAATTAAAATTTGCGACAGTTGAAAATTATTTTTTGAATAATTTACTATATAAAAGGCAATCCCTGGCGCACTTAAAATTTGCGACAGCAAAAAATTATTTTTTGAATAATTTACTATAGAAAAGGCAATCCCTGGCGCAATTAAAATTTGCGACAGTAAAAAATTATTTTTTGAATAATTTACTATAGAAAAGGCAATCCCTGGCGTAATTAAAATTTGCGACAGTAGAAAATTATTTCTTGAATAATTTACTATAGAAAAGGCAATCCCTGGCTCAGTTAAAATTTGCGACAGTATAAAATTATTTTTTGAATAATTTACTATAGAAAAGGCAATCCCTGGCGCAATTAAAATTTGCGCCAGTTGAAAATTATTTTTTGAATAATTTACTATAGAAAAGGCAATCCCTGGCGTAATTAAAATTTGCGACAGTAAAAAATTATTTTTTGAATAATTTACTATAGAAAAGGCAATCCCTGGCGTAATTAAAATTTGCGACAGTAAAAAATTATTTTTTGAATAATTTACTATAGAAAAGGCAATCCCTGGCGTAATTAAAATTTGCGACAGTTGAAAATTATTTTTTGAATAATTTACTATAGAAAAGGCAATCCCTGGCGTAATTAAAATTTGCGACAGTAAAAAATTATTTTTTGAATAATTTACTATAGAAAAGGCAATCCCTGGCGTAATTAAAATTTGCGACAGTAAAAAATTATTTTTTGAATAATTTACTATAGAAAAGGCAATCCCTGGCGTAATTAAAATTTGCAACAGTAGAAAATTATTTTTTGAATAATTTACTATAGAAAAGGCAATCCCTGGCGTAATTAAAATTTGCGACAGTATAAAATTATTTTTTGAATAATTTACTATAGAAAAGGCAATCCCTGGCGTAATTAAAATTTGCGACAGTAAAAAATTATTTTTTCAATAATTTACTATAGAAAAGGCAATCCCTGACGTAATTAAAATTTGCGACAGTAAAAAATTATTTTTTGAATAATTTACTATAGAAAAGGCAATCCCTGGCGCAATTAAAATTTGCGACAATAGAAAACTATTTTTTGAATAATTTACTATAGAAAAGGCAATCCCTGGCGTAATTAAAATTTGCGACAGTTGAAAATTATTTTTTGAATAATTTACTATAGAAAAGGCAATCCCTGGCGTAATTAAAATTTGCGACAGTAAAAAATTATTTTTTGAATAATTTACTATAGAAAAGGCAATCCCTGGCGTAATTAAAATTTGCGACAGTAAAAAATTATTTTTTGAATAATTTACTATAGAAAAGGCAATCCCTGGCGTAATTAAAATTTGCAACAGTAGAAAATTATTTTTTGAATAATTTACTATAGAAAAGGCAATCCCTGGCGTAATTAAAATTTGCGACAGTATAAAATTATTTTTTGAATAATTTACTATAGAAAAGGCAATCCCTGGCGTAATTAAAATTTGCGACAGTAAAAAATTATTTTTTCAATAATTTACTATAGAAAAGGCAATCCCTGACGTAATTAAAATTTGCGACAGTAAAAAATTATTTTTTGAATAATTTACTATAGAAAAGGCAATCCCTGGCGCAATTAAAATTTGCGACAATAGAAAACTATTTTTTGAATAATTTACTATAGAAAAGGCAATCCCTGGCGTAATTAAAATTTGCGACAGTAGAAAATTATTTTGTGAGAAATTTACTATAGAAAAGGCAATCCCTGGGATATTTAAAATTTGCGACAGTAGAAAATTATTTTTTGAATAATTTACTATAGAAAAGGCAATCCCTGGCGTAATTAAAATTTGCGACAGTATAAAATTATTTTTTGAATAATTTACTATAGAAAAGGCAATCCCTGGCGTAATTAAAATTTGCGACAGTAGAAAATTATTTTTTGAATAATTTACTATAGAAAACGCAATCCCTGGCGTAATTAAAATTTGCGACAGTATAAAATTATTTTTTGAATAATTTACTATAGAAAATGCAATCCCTGGCGCAATTAAAATTTGCGACAGTATAAAATTATTTTTTGAATAATTTACTATAGAAAAGGCAATCCCTGGCGCAATTAAAATTTGTAACAGTAGAAAATTATTTTTTGAATAATTTACTATAGAAGAGGCAATCCCTGGCGTATTTAAAATTTGCGACAGTAAAAAATTATTTTTTGAATAATTTACTATAGAAAAGGCAATCCCTGGTGTATTTAAAATTTGCGACAGTAAAAAATTATTTTTTGAATAATTTACTATAGAAAAGGCAATCCCTGGCGCAATTAAAATTTGCGACAGTTGAAAATTATTTTTTGAATAATTTACTATATAAAAGGCAATCCCTGGCGCACTTAAAATTTGCGACAGCAAAAAATTATTTTTTGAATAATTTACTATAGAAAAGGCAATCCCTGGCGCAATTAAAATTTGCGACAGTAAAAAATTATTTTTTGAATAATTTACTATAGAAAAGGCAATCCCTGGCGTAATTAAAATTTGCGACAGTAGAAAATTATTTTTTGAATAATTTACTATAGAAAAGGCAATCCCTGGCGTAATTAAAATTTGCGACAGTTGAAAATTATTTTTTGAATAATTTACTATAGAAAAGGCAATCCCTGGCTCAGTTAAAATTTGCGACAGTATAAAATTATTTTTTGAATAATTTACTATAGAAAAGGCAATCCCTGGGGCAATTAAAATTTGCGACAGTTGAAAATTATTTTTTGAATAATTTACTATAGAAAAGGCAATCCCTGGCGTAATTAAAATTTGCGACAGTAAAAAATTATTTTTTGAATAATTTACTATAGAAAAGGCAATCCCTGGCGTAATTAAAATTTGCGACAGTAAAAAATTATTTTTTGAATAATATACTATAGAAAAGGCAATACCTGGCGTAATTAAAATTTGCGACAGTAAAAAATTATTTTTTGAATAATTTACTATAGAAAAGGCAATCCCTGGCGTAATTAAAATTTGCGACTGTAAAAAATTATTTTTTGAATAATTTACTATAGAAAAGGCAATCCCTGGCGTAATTAAAATTTGCGACAGTTGAAAATTATTTTTTGAATAATTTACTATAGAAAAGGCAATACCTGGCGTAATTAAAATTTGCGACAGTAAAAAATTATTTTTTGAATAATTTACTATAGAAAAGGCGATCCCTGGCGTAATTAAAATTTGCGACAGTAAAAAATTATTTTTTGAATAATTTACTATAGAAAAGGCAATCCCTGGCGTAATTAAAATTTGCAACAGTAGAAAATTATTTTTTGAATAATTTACTATAGAAAAGGCAATCCCTGGCGTAATTAAAATTTGCGACAGTATAAAATTATTTTTTGAATAATTTACTATAGAAAAGGCAATCCCTGGCGTAATTAAAATTTGCGACAGTAAAAAATTATTTTTTCAATAATTTACTATAGAAAAGGCAATCCCTGACGTAATTAAAATTTGCGACAGTAAAAAATTATTTTTTGCAAAATTTACTATAGAAAAGGCAATCCCTGGCGTAATTAAAATTTGCGACAGTAGAAAATTATTTTTTGAATAATTTACTATAGAAAAGGCAATCCCTGGCGCAATTAAAATTTGCGACAGTAGAAAATTATTTTTTGAATAATTTACTATAGAAATGGCAATCCCTGGCGTAATTAAAATTTGCGACAGTAGAAAATTATTTTGTGAGAAATTTACTATAGAAAAGGCAATCCCTGGGATTTTTAAAATTTGCGACAGTAAAAAATTATTTTTTGAATAATTTACTATAGAAAAGGCAATCCCTGGCGTAATTAAAATTTGCGACAGTTGAAAATTATTTTTTGAATAATTTACTATAGAAAAGGCAATCCCTGGCGTAATTAAAATTTGCGACAGTAAAAAATTATTTTTTGAATAATTTACTATAGAAAGGGCAATCCCTGGCGGATTTGAAATTTGCGACAGTAAAAAATTATTTTTTGAATAATTTACTATAGAAAAGGCAATCCCTGGCGCAATTATAATTTGCGACAGTTGAAAATTATTTTTTGAATAATTTACTATAGAAAAGGCAATCCCTGGCGTAATTAAAATTTGCGACAGTAAAAATTATTTTTTGAATAATTTACTATAGAAAAGGCAATCCCTGGCGTAATTAAAATTTGCGACAGTTGAAAATTATTTTTTGAATAATTTACTATAGAAAAGGCAATCCCTGGCTTAATTAAAATTTGCGACAGTAAAAAATTATTTTTTGAATAATTTAGTATAGAAAAGGCAATCCCTGGCGTAATTAAAATTTGCGACAGTAAAAAATTATTTTTTGAATAATTTACTATAGAAAAGGCAATCCCTGGGGTAATTAAAATTTGCGACAGTAAAAAATTATTTTTTGAATAATTTACTATAGAAAAGGCAATCCCTGGCGTAATTAAAATTTGCGACAGTAAAAAATTATTTTTTGAATAATTTACTATAGAAAAGGCGATCCCTGGCGTAATTAAAATTTGCGACAGTAAAAAATTATTTTTTGAATAATTTACTATAGAAAAGGCAATCCCTGGCGTAATTAAAATTTGCAACAGTAGAAAATTATTTTTTGAATAATTTACTATAGAAAAGGCAATCCCTGGCGTAATTAAAATTTGCGACAGTATAAAATTATTTTTTGAATAATTTACTATAGAAAAGGCAATCCCTGGCGTAATTAAAATTTGCGACAGTAAAAAATTATTTTTTCAATAATTTACTATAGAAAAGGCAATCCCTGACGTAATTAAAATTTGCGACAGTAAAAAATTATTTTTTGAATAATTTACTATAGAAAAGGCAATCCCTGGCGCAATTAAAATTTGCGACAATAGAAAACTATTTTTTGAATAATTTACTATAGAAAAGGCAATCCCTGGCGTAATTAAAATTTGCGACAGTAGAAAATTATTTTGTGAGAAATTTACTATAGAAAAGGCAATCCCTGGGATATTTAAAATTTGCGACAGTAGAAAATTATTTTTTGAATAATTTACTATCGAAAAGGCAATCCCTGGCGTAATTAAAATTTGCGACAGTATAAAATTATTTTTTGAATAATTTACTATAGAAAAGGCAATCCCTGGCGTAATTAAAATTTGCGACAGTAGAAAATTATTTTTTGAATAATTTACTATAGAAAACGCAATCCCTGGCGTAATTAAAATTTGCGACAGTAAAAAATTATTTTTTGAATAATTTACTATAGAAAAGGCAATCCCTGGCGTAATTAAAATTTGCGACAGTTGAAAATTATTTTTTGAATAATTTACTATAGAAAAGGCAATCCCTGGCGTAATTAAAATTTGCGACAGTAAAAAATTATTTTTTGAATAATTTACTATAGAAAGGGCAATCCCTGGCGGATTTGAAATTTGCGACAGTAAAAAATTATTTTTTGAATAATTTACTATAGAAAAGGCAATCCCTGGCGCAATTATAATTTGCGACAGTTGAAAATTATTTTTTGAATAATTTACTATAGAAAAGGCAATCCCTGGCGTAATTAAAATTTGCGACAGTAAAAAATTATTTTTTGAATAATTTACTATAGAAAAGGCAATCCCTGGCGTAATTAAAATTTGCGACAGTTGAAAATTATTTTTTGAATAATTTACTATAGAAAAGGCAATCCCTGGCTTAATTAAAATTTGCGACAGTAAAAAATTATTTTTTGAATAATTTAGTATAGAAAAGGCAATCCCTGGCGTAATTAAAATTTGCGACAGTAAAAAATTATTTTTTGAATAATTTACTATAGAAAAGGCAATCCCTGGGGTATTTAAAATTTGCGACAGTAAAAAATTATTTTTTGAATAATTTACTATAGAAAAGGCAATCCCTGGCGTAATTAAAATTTGCGACAGTAAAAAATTATTTTTTGAATAATTTACTATAGAAAAGGCGATCCCTGGCGTAATTAAAATTTGCGACAGTAAAAAATTATTTTTTGAATAATTTACTATAGAAAAGGCAATCCCTGGCGTAATTAAAATTTGCAACAGTAGAAAATTATTTTTTGAATAATTTACTATAGAAAAGGCAATCCCTGGCGTAATTAAAATTTGCGACAGTATAAAATTATTTTTTGAATAATTTACTATAGAAAAGGCAATCCCTGGCGTAATTAAAATTTGCGACAGTAAAAAATTATTTTTTCAATAATTTACTATAGAAAAGGCAATCCCTGACGTAATTAAAATTTGCGACAGTAAAAAATTATTTTTTGAATAATTTACTATAGAAAAGGCAATCCCTGGCGCAATTAAAATTTGCGACAATAGAAAACTATTTTTTGAATAATTTACTATAGAAAAGGCAATCCCTGGCGTAATTAAAATTTGCGACAGTAGAAAATTATTTTGTGAGAAATTTACTATAGAAAAGGCAATCCCTGGGATATTTAAAATTTGCGACAGTAGAAAATTATTTTTTGAATAATTTACTATCGAAAAGGCAATCCCTGGCGTAATTAAAATTTGCGACAGTATAAAATTATTTTTTGAATAATTTACTATAGAAAAGGCAATCCCTGGCGTAATTAAAATTTGCGACAGTAGAAAATTATTTTTTGAATAATTTACTATAGAAAACGCAATCCCTGGCGTAATTAAAATTTGCGACAGTATAAAATTATTTTTTGAATAATTTACTATAGAAAATGCAATCCCTGGCGCAATTAAAATTTGCGACAGTATAAAATTATTTTTTGAATAATTTACTATAGAAAAGGCAATCCCTGGCGCAATTAAAATTTGTAACAGTAGAAAATTATTTTTTGAATAATTTACTATAGAAAAGGCAATCCCTGGCGTATTTAAAATTTGCGACAGTAAAAAATTATTTTTTGAATAATTTACTATAGAAAAGGCAATCCCTGGTGTATTTAAAATTTGCGACAGTAAAAAATTATTTTTTGAATAATTTACTATAGAAAAGGCAATCCCTGGCGCAATTAAAATTTGCGACAGTTGAAAATTATTTTTTGAATAATTTACTATATAAAAGGCAATCCCTGGCGCACTTAAAATTTGCGACAGCAAAAAATTATTTTTTGAATAATTTACTATAGAAAAGGCAATCCCTGGCGCAATTAAAATTTGCGACAGTAAAAAATTATTTTTTGAATAATTTACTATAGAAAAGGCAATCCCTGGCGTAATTAAAATTTGCGACAGTAGAAAATTATTTTTTGAATAATTTACTATAGAAAAGGCAATCCCTGGCGTAATTAAAATTTGCGACAGTTGAAAATTATTTTTTGAATAATTTACTATAGAAAAGGCAATCCCTGGCTCAGTTAAAATTTGCGACAGTATAAAATTATTTTTTGAATAATTTACTATAGAAAAGGCAATCCCTGGCGCAATTAAAATTTGCGACAGTTGAAAATTATTTTTTGAATAATTTACTATAGAAAAGGCAATCCCTGGCGTAATTAAAATTTGCGACAGTAAAAAATTATTTTTTGAATAATTTACTATAGAAAAGGCAATCCCTGGCGTAATTAAAATTTGCGACAGTAAAAAATTATTTTTTGAATAATATACTATAGAAAAGGCAATACCTGGCGTAATTAAAATTTGCGACAGTAAAAAATTATTTTTTGAATAATTTACTATAGAAAAGGCAATCCCTGGCGTAATTAAAATTTGCGACAGTAAAAAATTATTTTTTGAATAATTTACTATAGAAAAGGCAATCCCTGGCGTAATTAAAATTTGCGACAGTTGAAAATTATTTTTTGAATAATTTACTATAGAAAAGGCAATCCCTGGCGTAATTAAAATTTGCGACAGTAAAAAAATATTTTTTGAATAATTTACTATAGAAAAGGCGATCCCTGGCGTAATTAAAATTTGCGACAGTAAAAAATTATTTTTTGAATAATTTACTATAGAAAAGGCAATCCCTGGCGTAATTAAAATTTGCAACAGTAGAAAATTATTTTTTGAATAATTTACTATAGAAAAGGCAATCCCTGGCGTAATTAAAATTTGCGACAGTATAAAATTATTTTTTGAATAATTTACTATAGAAAAGGCAATCCCTGGCGTAATTAAAATTTGCGACAGTAAAAAATTATTTTTTCAATAATTTACTATAGAAAAGGCAATTCCTGACGTAATTAAAATTTGCGACAGTAAAAAATTATTTTTTGCAAAATTTACTATAGAAAAGGCAATCCCTGGCGTAATTAAAATTTGCGACAGTAGAAAATTATTTTTTGAATAATTTACTATAGAAAAGGCAATCCCTGGCGCAATTAAAATTTGCGACAGTAGAAAATTATTTTTTGAATAATTTACTATAGAAATGGCAATCCCTGGCGTAATTAAAATTTGCGACAGTAGAAAATTATTTTGTGAGAAATTTACTATAGAAAAGGCAATCCCTGGGATTTTTAAAATTTGCGACAGTAAAAAATTATTTTTTGAATAATTTACTATAGAAAAGGCAATCCCTGGCGTAATTAAAATTTGCGACAGTTGAAAATTATTTTTTGAATAATTTACTATAGAAAAGGCAATCCCTGGCGTAATTAAAATTTGCGACAGTAAAAAATTATTTTTTGAATAATTTACTATAGAAAGGGCAATCCCTGGCGGATTTGAAATTTGCGACAGTAAAAAATTATTTTTTGAATAATTTACTATAGAAAAGGCAATCCCTGGCGCAACTATAATTTGCGACAGTTGAAAATTATTTTTTGAATAATTTACTATAGAAAAGGCAATCCCTGGCGTAATTAAAATTTGCGACAGTAAAAAATTATTTTTTGAATAATTTACTATAGAAAAGGCAATCCCTGGCGTAATTAAAATTTGCGACAGTTGAAAATTATTTTTTGAATAATTTACTATAGAAAAGGCAATCCCTGGCTTAATTAAAATTTGCGACAGTAAAAAATTATTTTTTGAATAATTTAGTATAGAAAAGGCAATCCCTGGCGTAATTAAAATTTGCGACAGTAAAAAATTATTTTTTGAATAATTTACTATAGAAAAGGCAATCCCTGGGGTATTTAAAATTTGCGACAGTAAAAAATTATTTTTTGAATAATTTACTATAGAAAAGGCAATCCCTGGCGTAATTAAAATTTGCGACAGTAAAAAATTATTTTTTGATTAATTTACTATAGAAAAGGCAATCCCTGGGATATTTAAAATTTGCGACAGTATAAAATTATTTTTTGAGAAATTTACTATAGAAAAGGCAATCCCTGGGATATTTAAAATTTGCGACAGTTGAAAATTATTTTTTGAATAATTTACTATAGAAAAGGCAATCCCTGGCGTAATTAAAATTTGCGACAGTAAAAAATTATTTTTTGAATAATTTACTATAGAAAAGGCAATCCCTGGCGGATTTGAAATTTGCGACAGTAAAAAATTATTTTTTGAATAATTTACTATAGAAAAGGCAATCCCTGGCGCAATTATAATTTGCGACAGTTGAAAATTATTTTTTGAATAATTTACTATAGAAAAGGCAATCCCTGGCGTAATTAAAATTTGCGACAGTAAAAAATTATTTTTTGAATAATTTACTATAGAAAAGGCAATCCCTGGGATATTTCAAATTTGCGACAGTATAAAATTATTTTTTGAGAAATTTACTATAGAAAAGGCAATCCCTGGGATATTTAAAATTTGCGACAGTAAAAAATTATTTTTTGAGAAATTTACTATAGAAAAGGCAATCCCAGGGATATTTAAAATTTTCGACAGTAAAAAATTATTTTTTGAGAAATTTACTATAGAAAAGGCAATCCCTGGGATATTTAAAATTTGCGACAGTATAAAATTATTTTTTGAGAAATTTACTATAGAAAAGGCAATCCCTGGGATATTTAAAATTTGCGACAGTAAAAAAATATTTTTTGAATAATTTACTATAGAAAAGGCAATCCCTGGCGTAATTAAAATTTGCGACAGTTGAAAATTATTTTTTGAATAATTTACTATAGAAAAGGCAATCCCTGGCGTAAGTAAAATTTGCGACAGTAAAAGATTATTTTTTGAATAATTTACTATAGAAAAGGCAATCCCTGGCGTAATTAAAATTTGCGACAGTTGAAAATTATTTTTTGAATAATTTACTATAGAAATGGCAATCCCTGGCGTAATTAAAATTTGCGACAGTAAAAAATTATTTTTTGAATAATTTACTATAGAAAAGGCAATCCCTGGCGTAATTAAAATTTGCGACTGTATAAAATTATTTTTTGAATAATTTACTATAGAAAAGGCAATCCCTGGCGTAATTAAAATTTGCGACAGTTGAAAATTATTTTTTGAATAATTTACTATAGAAAAGGCAATCCCTGGCGTAATTAAAATTTGCGACAGTATAAAATTATTTTTTGAATAATTTACTATAGAAAAGGCAATCCCTGGCGTAATTCAAATTTGCGACAGTATAAAATTATTTTTTGAATAATTTACTATAGAAAAGGCAACCCTAGCGCAATTAAAATTTGCAACAGTAAAAAATTATTTTTTGCAAAATTTACTGTAGAAAAGGCAATCCCTGGCGGATGTGAAATTTGCGACAGTAAAAAATTATTTTTTGCAAAATTTACTGTAGAAAAGGCAATCCCTGGCGTATTTAAAATTTGCGACAGTAGAAAATTATTTTTTGAATAATTTACTATAGAAAAGGCAATCCCTGGCGTAATTAAAATTTGCGACAGTAGAAAATTATTTTTTGAATAATTTACTAGAGAAAAGGCAATCCCTGGCGTAATTAAAATTTGCGACAGTATAAAATTATTTTTTGAATAATTTACTATAGAAAAGGCAATCCCTGGCGTAATTAAAATTTGCGACAGTTGAAAATTATTTTTTGAATAATTTACTATAGAAAAGGCAATCCCTGACGTAATTAAAATTTGCGACAGTATAAAATTATTTTTTTAATAATTTACTATAGAAAAGGCAATCCCTGGCGTAATTAAAATTTGCGACAGTATAAAATTATTTTTTGAATAATTTACTATAGAAAAGGCAATCCCTGGCGTAATTCAAATTTGCGACAGTATAAAATTATTTTTTGAATAATTTACTATAGAAAAGGCAACCCTAGCGCAATTAAAATTTGCAACAGTAAAAAATTATTTTTTGCAAAATTTACTGTAGAAAAGGCAATCCCTGGCGGATGTGAAATTTGCGACAGTAAAAAATTATTTTTTGCAAAATTTACTGTAGAAAAGGCAATCCCTGGCGTATTTAAAATTTGCGACAGTAGAAAATTATTTTTTGAATAATTTACTATAGAAAAGGCAATCCCTGGCGTAATTAAAATTTGCGACAGTAGAAAATTATTTTTTGAATAATTTACTAGAGAAAAGGCAATCCCTGGCGTAATTAAAATTTGCGACAGTATAAAATTATTTTTTGAATAATTTACTATAGAAAAGGCAATCCCTGGCGTAATTAAAATTTGCGACAGTATAAAATTATTTTTTGAATAATTTACTATAGAAAAGGCAATCCCTGGCGTAATTAAAATTTGCGACAGTAGAAAATTATTTTTTGAATAATTTACTATAGAAAAGGCAATCCCTGGCGTAATTAAAATTTGCGACAGTATAAAATTATTTTTTGAATAATTTACTATAGAAAAGGCAATCCCTGGCGCAATTAAAATTTGCGACAGTATAAAATTATTTTTTGAATAATTTACTATAGAAAAGGCAATCCCTGGCGCAATTAAAATTTGCAACAGTAGAAAATTATTTTTTGAATAATTTACTATAGAAAAGGCAATCCCTGGCGTATTTAAAATTTGCGACAGTAAAAGATTATTTTTTGAATAATTTACTATAGAAAAGGCAATCCCTGGCGTATTTAAAATTTGCGACAGTAAAAAATTATTTTTTGAATAATTTACTATAGAAAAGGCAATCCCTGGCGCAATTAAAATTTGCGACAGTTGAAAATTATTTTTTGAATAATTTACTATAGAAAAGGCAATCCCTGGCGCACTTAAAATTTGCGACAGTAAAAAATTATTTTTTGAATAATTTACTATAGAAAAGGCAATCCCTGGCGCAATTAAAATTTGCGACAGTAAAAAATTATTTTTTGAATAATTTACTATAGAAAAGGCAATCCCTGGCGTAATTAAAATTTGCGACAGTAGAAAATTATTTTTTGAATAATTTACTATAGAAAAGGCAATCCCTGGCGTAATTAAAATTTGCGACAGTTGAAAATTATTTTTTGAATAATTTACTATAGAAAAGGCAATCCCTGGCGCACTTAAAATTTGCGACAATATAAAATTATTTTTTGAATAATTTACTATAGAAAAGGCAATCCCTGGCGTAATTAAAATTTGCGACAGTATAAAATTATTTTTTTAATAATTTACTATAGAAAAGGCAATCCCTGGCGTAATTAAAATTTGCGACAGTATAAAATTATTTTTTGAATAATTTACTATAGAAAAGGCAATCCCTGGCGTAATTCAAATTTGCGACAGTATAAAATTATTTTTTGAATAATTTACTATAGAAAAGGCAACCCTAGCGCAATTAAAATTTGCAACAGTAAAAAATTATTTTTTGCAAAATTTACTGTAGAAAAGGCAATCCCTGGCGGATGTGAAATTTGCGACAGTAAAAAATTATTTTTTGCAAAATTTACTGTAGAAAAGGCAATCCCTGGCGTATTTAAAATTTGCGACAGTAGAAAATTATTTTTTGAATAATTTACTATAGAAAAGGCAATCCCTGGCGTAATTAAAATTTGCGACAGTAGAAAATTATTTTTTGAATAATTTACTATAGAAAAGGCAATCCCTGGCGTAATTAAAATTTGCGACAGTAGAAAATTATTTTTTGAATAATTTACTATAGAAAAGGCAATCCCTGGCGCAATTAAAATTTGCGACAGTTGAAAATTATTTTTTGAATAATTTACTATAGAAAAGGCAATCCCTGGCGCACTTAAAATTTGCGACAGTAAAAAATTATTTTTTGAATAATTTACTATAGAAAAGGCAATCCCTGGCGCAATTAAAATTTGCGACAGTAAAAAATTATTTTTTGAATAATTTACTATAGGAAAGGCAATCCCTGGCGTAATTAAAATTTGCGACAGTAGAAAATTATTTTTTGAATAATTTACTATAGAAAAGGCAATCCCTGGCGTAATTAAAATTTGCGACAGTTGAAAATTATTTTTTGAATAATTTACTATAGAAAAGGCAATCCCTGGCGCACTTAAAATTTGCGACAATATAAAATTATTTTTTGAATAATTTACTATAGAAAAGGCAATCCCTGGCGTAATTAAAATTTGCGACAGTAAAAAATTATTTTTTGAATAATTTACTATAGAAAAGGCAATCCCTGGCGTAATTAAAATTTGCGACAGTAAAAAATTATTTTTTGAATAATTTACTATAGAAAAGGCAATCCCTGGCGCAATTAAAATTTGCGACAATAGAAAACTATTTTTTGAATAATTTACTATAGAAAAGGCAATCCCTGGCGTAATTAAAATTTGCGACAGTAGAAAATTATTTTGTGAGAAATTTACTATAGAAAAGGCAATCCCTGGGATATTTAAAATTTGCGACAGTAGAAAATTATTTTTTGAATAATTTACTATAGAAAAGGCAATCCCTGGCGTAATTAAAATTTGCGACAGTATAAAATTATTTTTTGAATAATTTACTATAGAAAAGGCAATCCCTGGCGTAATTAAAATTTGCGACAGTAGAAAATTATTTTTTGAATAATTTACTATAGAAAACGCAATCCCTGGCGTAATTAAAATTTGCGACAGTATAAAATTATTTTTTGAATAATTTACTATAGAAAATGCAATCCCTGGCGCAATTAAAATTTGCGACAGTATAAAATTATTTTTTGAATAATTTACTATAGAAAAGGCAATCCCTGGCGCAATTAAAATTTGTAACAGTAGAAAATTATTTTTTGAATAATTTACTATAGAAAAGGCAATCCCTGGCGTATTTAAAATTTGCGACAGTAAAAAATTATTTTTTGAATAATTTACTATAGAAAAGGCAATCCCTGGTGTATTTAAAATTTGCGACAGTAAAAAATTATTTTTTGAATAATTTACTATAGAAAAGGCAATCCCTGGCGCAATTAAAATTTGCGACAGTTGAAAATTATTTTTTGAATAATTTACTATATAAAAGGCAATCCCTGGCGCACTTAAAATTTGCGACAGCAAAAAATTATTTTTTGAATAATTTACTATAGAAAAGGCAATCCCTGGCGCAATTAAAATTTGCGACAGTAAAAAATTATTTTTTGAATAATTTACTATAGAAAAGGCAATCCCTGGCGTAATTAAAATTTGCGACAGTAGAAAATTATTTTTTGAATAATTTACTATAGAAAAGGCAATCCCTGGCGTAATTAAAATTTGCGACAGTTGAAAATTATTTTTTGAATAATTTACTATAGAAAAGGCAATCCCTGGCTCAGTTAAAATTTGCGACAGTATAAAATTATTTTTTGAATAATTTACTATAGAAAAGGCAATCCCTGGCGCAATTAAAATTTGCGACAGTTGAAAATTATTTTTTGAATAATTTACTATAGAAAAGGCAATCCCTGGCGTAATTAAAATTTGCGACAGTAAAAAATTATTTTTTGAATAATTTACTATAGAAAAGGCAATCCCTGGCGTAATTAAAATTTGCGACAGTAAAAAATTATTTTTTGAATAATATACTATAGAAAAGGCAATACCTGGCGTAATTAAAATTTGCGACAGTAAAAAATTATTTTTTGAATAATTTACTATAGAAAAGGCAATCCCTGGCGTAATTAAAATTTGCGACAGTAAAAAATTATTTTTTGAATAATTTACTATAGAAAAGGCAATCCCTGGCGTAATTAAAATTTGCGACAGTTGAAAATTATTTTTTGAATAATTTACTATAGAAAAGGCAATCCCTGGCGTAATTAAAATTTGCGACAGTAAAAAATTATTTTTTGAATAATTTACTATAGAAAAGGCGATCCCTGGCGTAATTAAAATTTGCGACAGTAAAAAATTATTTTTTGAATAATATACTATAGAAAAGGCAATCCCTGGCGTAATTAAAATTTGCAACAGTAGAAAATTATTTTTTGCAAAATTTACTGTAGAAAAGGCAATCCCTGGCGGATGTGAAATTTGCGACAGTAAAAAATTATTTTTTGCAAAATTTACTGTAGAAAAGGCAATCCCTGGCGTATTTAAAATTTGCGACAGTAGAAAATTATTTTTTGAATAATTTACTATAGAAAAGGCAATCCCTGGCGTAATTAAAATTTGCGACAGTAAAAAATTATTTTTTGAATAATTTACTATAGGAAAGGCAATCCCTGGCGTAATTAAAATTTGCGACAGTAAAAAATTATTTTTTGAATAATATACTATAGAAAAGGCAATACCTGGCGTAATTAAAATTTGCGACAGTAAAAAATTATTTTTTGAATAATTTACTATAGAAAAGGCAATCCCTGGCGTAATTAAAATTTGCGACAGTAAAAAATTATTTTTTGAATAATTTACTATAGAAAAGGCAATCCCTGGCGTAATTAAAATTTGCGACAGTTGAAAATTATTTTTTGAATAATTTACTATAGAAAAGGCAATCCCTGGCGTAATTAAAATTTGCGACAGTAAAAAATTATTTTTTGAATAATTTACTATAGAAAAGGCAATCCCTGGCGTAATTAAAATTTGCGACAGTAGAAAATTATTTTTTGAATAATTTACTATAGAAAAGGCAATCCCTGGCGTAATTAAAATTTGCGACAGTAAAAAATTATTTTTTGAATAATTTACTATAGAAAAGGCGATCCCTGGCGTAATTCAAATTTGCGACAGTATAAAATTATTTTTTGAATAATTTACTTTAGAAAAGGCAACCCTAGCGCAATTAAAATTTGCAACAGTAAAAAATTATTTTTTGCAAAATTTACTGTAGAAAAGGCAATCCCTGGCGGATGTGAAATTTGCGACAGTAAAAAATTATTTTTTGCAAAATTTACTGTAGAAAAGGCAATCCCTGGCGTATTTAAAATTTGCGACAGTAGAAAATTATTTTTTGAATAATTTACTATAGAAAAGGCAATCCCTGGCGTAATTAAAATTTGCGACAGTAGAAAATTATTTTTTGAATAATTTACTAGAGAAAAGGCAATCCCTGGCGTAATTAAAATTTGCGACAGTATAAAATTATTTTTTGAATAATTTACTATAGAAAAGGCAATCCCTGGCGTAATTAAAATTTGCGACAGTATAAAATTATTTTTTGAATAATTTACTATAGAAAAGGCAATCCCTGGCGTAATTAAAATTTGCGACAGTAGAAAATTATTTTTTGAATAATTTACTATAGAAAAGGCAATCCCTGGCGTAATTAAAATTTGCGACAGTATAAAATTATTTTTTGAATAATTTACTATAGAAAAGGCAATCCCTGGCGCAATTAAAATTTGTGACAGTATAAAATTATTTTTTGAATAATTTACTATAGAAAAGGCAATCCCTGGCGCAATTAAAATTTGCAACAGTAGAAAATTATTTTTTGAATAATTTACTATAGAAAAGGCAATCCCTGGCGTATTTAAAATTTGCGACAGTAAAAGATTATTTTTTGAATAATTTACTATAGAAAAGGCAATCCCTGGCGTATTTAAAATTTGCGACAGTAAAAAATTATTTTTTGAATAATTTACTATAGAAAAGGCAATCCCTGGCGCAATTAAAATTTGCGACAGTTGAAAATTATTTTTTGAATAATTTACTATAGAAAAGGCAATCCCTGGCGCACTTAAAATTTGCGACAGTAAAAAATTATTTTTTGAATAATTTACTATAGAAAAGGCAATCCCTGGCGCAATTAAAATTTGCGACAGTAAAAAATTATTTTTTGAATAATTTACTATAGAAAAGGCAATCCCTGGCGTAATTAAAATTTGCGACAGTAGAAAATTATTTTTTGAATAATTTACTATAGAAAAGGCAATCCCTGGCGTAATTAAAATTTGCGACAGTTGAAAATTATTTTTTGAATAATTTACTATAGAAAAGGCAATCCCTGGCGCACTTAAAATTTGCGACAATATAAAATTATTTTTTGAATAATTTACTATAGAAAAGGCAATCCCTGGCGTAATTAAAATTTGCGACAGTATAAAATTATTTTTTTAATAATTTACTATAGAAAAGGCAATCCCTGGCGTAATTAAAATTTGCGACAGTATAAAATTATTTTTTGAATAATTTACTATAGAAAAGGCAATCCCTGGCGTAATTCAAATTTGCGACAGTATAAAATTATTTTTTGAATAATTTACTATAGAAAAGGCAACCCTAGCGCAATTAAAATTTGCAACAGTAAAAAATTATTTTTTGCAAAATTTACTGTAGAAAAGGCAATCCCTGGCGGATGTGAAATTTGCGACAGTAAAAAATTATTTTTTGCAAAATTTACTGTAGAAAAGGCAATCCCTGGCGTATTTAAAATTTGCGACAGTAGAAAATTATTTTTTGAATAATTTACTATAGAAAAGGCAATCCCTGGCGTAATTAAAATTTGCGACAGTAGAAAATTATTTTTTGAATAATTTACTAGAGAAAAGGCAATCCCTGGCGTAATTAAAATTTGCGACAGTATAAAATTATTTTTTGAATAATTTACTATAGAAAAGGCAATCCCTGGCGTAATTAAAATTTGCGACAGTATAAAATTATTTTTTGAATAATTTACTATAGAAAAGGCAATCCCTGGCGTAATTAAAATTTGCGACAGTAGAAAATTATTTTTTGAATAATTTACTATAGAAAAGGCAATCCCTGGCGTAATTAAAATTTGCGACAGTATAAAATTATTTTTTGAATAATTTACTATAGAAAAGGCAATCCCTGGCGCAATTAAAATTTGCGACAGTATAAAATTATTTTTTGAATAATTTACTATAGAAAAGGCAATCCCTGGCGCAATTAAAATTTGCAACAGTAGAAAATTATTTTTTGAATAATTTACTATAGAAAAGGCAATCCCTGGCGTATTTAAAATTTGCGAGAGTAAAAGATTATTTTTTGAATAATTTACTATAGAAAAGGCAATCCCTGGCGTATTTAAAATTTGCGACAGTAAAAAATTATTTTTTGAATAATTTACTATAGAAAAGGCAATCCCTGGCGCAATTAAAATTTGCGACAGTTGAAAATTATTTTTTGAATAATTTACTATAGAAAAGGCAATCCCTGGCGCACTTAAAATTTGCGACAGTAAAAAATTATTTTTTGAATAATTTACTATAGAAAAGGCAATCCCTGGCGCAATTAAAATTTGCGACAGTAAAAAATTATTTTTTGAATAATTTACTATAGGAAAGGCAATCCCTGGCGTAATTAAAATTTGCGACAGTAGAAAATTATTTTTTGAATAATTTACTATAGAAAAGGCAATCCCTGGCGTAATTAAAATTTGCGACAGTTGAAAATTATTTTTTGAATAATTTACTATAGAAAAGGCAATCCCTGGCGCACTTAAAATTTGCGACAATATAAAATTATTTTTTGAATAATTTACTATAGAAAAGGCAATCCCTGGCGTAATTAAAATTTGCGACAGTAAAAAATTATTTTTTGAATAATTTACTATAGAAAAGGCAATCCCTAGCGTAATTAAAATTTGCGACAGTAAAAAATTATTTTTTGAATAATTTACTATAGAAAAGGCAATCCCTGGCGCAATTAAAATTTGCGACAATAGAAAACTATTTTTTGAATAATTTACTATAGAAAAGGCAATCCCTGGCGTAATTAAAATTTGCGACAGTAGAAAATTATTTTGTGAGAAATTTACTATAGAAAAGGCAATCCCTGGGATATTTGAAATTTGCGACAGTAGAAAATTATTTTTTGAATAATTTACTATAGAAAAGGCAATCCCTGGCGTAATTAAAATTTGCGACAGTATAAAATTATTTTTTGAATAATTTACTATAGAAAAGGCAATCCCTGGCGTAATTAAAATTTGCGACAGTAGAAAATTATTTTTTGAATAATTTACTATAGAAAACGCAATCCCTGGCGTAATTAAAATTTGCGACAGTATAAAATTATTTTTTGAATAATTTACTATAGAAAATGCAATCCCTGGCGCAATTAAAATTTTGCGACAGTATAAAATTATTTTTTGAATAATTTACTATAGAAAAGGCAATCCCTGGCGCAATTAAAATTTGTAACAGTAGAAAATTATTTTTTGAATAATTTACTATAGAAAAGGCAATCCCTGGCGTATTTAAAATTTGCGACAGTAAAAAATTATTTTTTGAATAATTTACTATAGAAAAGGCAATCCCTGGTGTATTTAAAATTTGCGACAGTAAAAAATTATTTTTTGAATAATTTACTATAGAAAAGGCAATCCCTGGCGCAATTAAAATTTGCGACAGTTGAAAAATTATTTTTTGAATAATTTACTATATAAAAGGCAATCCCTGGCGCACTTAAAATTTGCGACAGCAAAAAATTATTTTTTGAATAATTTACTATAGAAAAGGCAATCCCTGGCGCAATTAAAATTTGCGACAAAAAAATTATTTTTTGAATAATTTACTATAGAAAAGGCAATCCCTGGCGTAATTAAAATTTGCGACAGTAGAAAATTATTTTTTGAATAATTTACTATAGAAAAGGCAATCCCTGGCGTAATTAAAATTTGCGACAGTTGAAAATTATTTTTTGAATAATTTACTATAGAAAAGGCAATCCCTGGCTCAGTTAAAATTTGCGACAGTATAAAATTATTTTTTGAATAATTTACTATAGAAAAGGCAATCCCTGGCGCAATTAAAATTTGCGACAGTTGAAAATTATTTTTTGAATAATTTACTATAGAAAAGGCAATCCCTGGCGTAATTAAAATTTGCGACAGTAAAAAATTATTTTTTGAATAATTTACTATAGAAAAGGCAATCCCTGGCGTAATTAAAATTTGCGACAGTAAAAAATTATTTTTTGAATAATATACTATAGAAAAGGCAATACCTGGCGTAATTAAAATTTGCGACAGTAAAAAATTATTTTTTGAATAATTTACTATAGAAAAGGCAATCCCTGGCGTAATTAAAATTTGCGACAGTAAAAAATTATTTTTTGAATAATTTACTATAGAAAAGGCAATCCCTGGCGTAATTAAAATTTGCGACAGTTGAAAATTATTTTTTGAATAATTTACTATAGAAAAGGCAATCCCTGGCGTAATTAAAATTTGCGACAGTAAAAAATTATTTTTTGAATAATTTACTATAGAAAAGGCGATCCCTGGCGTAATTAAAATTTGCGACAGTAAAAAATTATTTTTTGAATAATTTACTATAGAAAAGGCAATCCCTGGCGTAATTAAAATTTGCAACAGTAGAAAATTATTTTTTGAATAATTTACTATAGAAAAGGCAATCCCTGGCGTAATTAAAATTTGCGACAGTATAAAATTATTTTTGAATAATTTACTATAGAAAAGGCAATCCCTGGCGTAATTAAAATTTGCGACAGTAAAAAATTATTTTTTCAATAATTTACTATAGAAAAGGCAATCCCTGACGTAATTAAAATTTGCGACAGTAAAAAATTTTTTTTGCAAAATTTACTATAGAAAAGGCAATCCCTGGCGTAATTAAAATTTGCGACAGTAGAAAATTATTTTTTGAATAATTTACTATAGAAAAGCAATCCCTGGCGCAATTAAAATTTGCGACAGTAGAAAATTATTTTTTGAATAATTTACTATAGAAATGGCAATCCCTGGCGTAATTAAAATTTGCGACAGTAGAAAATTATTTTGTGAGAAATTTACTATAGAAAAGGCAATCCCTGGATTTTTAAAATTTGCGACAGTAAAAAATTATTTTTGAATAATTTACTATAGAAAAGGCAATCCCTGGCGTAATTAAAATTTGCGACAGTTGAAAATTATTTTTTGAATAATTTACTATAGAAAAGGCAATCCCTGGCGTAATTAAAATTTGCGACAGTAAAAAATTATTTTTTGAATAATTTACTATAGAAAGGGCAATCCCTGGCGGATTTGAAATTTGCGACAGTAAAAAATTATTTTTTGAATAATTTACTATAGAAAAGGCAATCCCTGGCGCAATTATAATTTGCGACAGTTGAAAATTATTTTTTGAATAATTTACTATAGAAAAGGCAATCCCTGGCGTAATTAAAATTTGCGACAGTAAAAAATTATTTTTTGAATAATTTACTATAGAAAAGGCAATCCCTGGCGTAATTAAAATTTGCGACAGTTGAAAATTATTTTTTGAATAATTTACTATAGAAAAGGCAATCCCTGGCTTAATTAAAATTTGCGACAGTAAAAAATTATTTTTTGAATAATTTAGTATAGAAAAGGCAATCCCTGGCGTAATTAAATTTGCGACAGTAAAAAATTATTTTTTGAATAATTTACTATAGAAAAGGCAATCCCTGGGGTATTTAAAATTTGCGACAGTAAAAAATTATTTTTTGAATAATTTACTATAGAAAAGGCAATCCCTGGCGTAATTAAAATTTGCGACAGTAAAAAATTATTTTTTGATTAATTTACTATAGAAAAGGCAATCCCTGGGATATTTAAAATTTGCGACAGTATAAAATTATTTTTTGAGAAATTTACTATAGAAAAGGCAATCCCTGGGATATTTAAAATTTGCGACAGTTGAAAATTATTTTTTGAATAATTTACTATAGAAAAGGCAATCCCTGGCGTAATTAAAATTTGCGACAGTAAAAAATTATTTTTTGAATAATTTACTATAGAAAAGGCAATCCCTGGCGGATTTGAAATTTGCGACAGTAAAAAATTATTTTTTGAATAATTTACTATAGAAAAGGCAATCCCTGGCGCAATTATAATTTGCGACAGTTGAAAATTATTTTTTGAATAATTTACTATAGAAAAGGCAATCCCTGGCGTAATTAAAATTTGCGACAGTAAAAAATTATTTTTTGAATAATTTACTATAGAAAAGGCAATCCTGGGATATTTCAAATTTGCGACAGTATAAAATTATTTTTTGAGAAATTTACTATAGAAAAGGCAATCCCTGGGATATTTAAAATTTGCGACAGTAAAAAATTATTTTTTGAGAAATTTACTATAGAAAAGGCAATCCAGGGATATTTAAAATTTTCGACAGTAAAAATTATTTTTTGAGAATTTACTATAGAAAAGGCAATCCCTGGGATATTTAAAATTTGCGACAGTATAAAAATTATTTTTTGAGAAATTTACTATAGAAAAGGCAATCCCTGGGATATTTAAAATTTGCGACAGTAAAAAAATATTTTTTGAATAATTTACTATAGAAAAGGCAATCCCTGGCGTAATTAAAATTTGCGACAGTTGAAAATTATTTTTTGAATAATTTACTATAGAAAAGGCAATCCCTGGCGTAAGTAAAATTTGCGACAGTAAAAAATTATTTTTTGAATAATTTACTATAGAAATGGCAATCCCTGGCGTAATTAAAATTTGCGACAGTAAAAAATTATTTTTTGAATAATTTACTATAGAAAAGGCAATCCCTGGCGTAATTAAAATTTGCGACTGTATAAAATTATTTTTTGAATAATTTACTATAGAAAAGGCAATCCCTGGCGTAATTAAATTTTGCGACAGTTGAAATTATTTTTTTGAATAATTTACTATAGAAAAGGCAATCCCTGGCGTAAGTAAAATTTGCGACAGTAAAAGATTATTTTTTGAATAATTTACTATAGAAAAGGCAATCCCTGGCGTAATTAAAATTTGCGACAGTTGAAAATTATTTTTTGAATAATTTACTATCGAAATGGCAATCCCTGGCGGATTTGAAATTTGTGACAGTAAAAAATTATTTTTTGAATAATTTACTATAGAAAAGGCAATCCCTGGCGCAATTATAATTTGCGACAGTTGAAAATTATTTTTTGAATAATTTACTATAGAAAAGGCAATCCCTGGCGTAATTAAAATTTGCGACAGTAAAAAATTATTTTTTGAATAATTTACTATAGAAGAGGCAATCCCTGGCGTAATTAAAATTTGCGACAATTGAAAATTATTCTTTGAATAATTTACTATAGAAAAGGCAATCCCTGGCGTAATTAAAATTTGCGACAGTAAAAAATTATTTTTTGAATAATTTAGTATAGAAAAGGCAATCCCTGGCGTAATTAAAATTTGCGACAGTTGACAGTTTTATTATTTAAAATTTGCGACAGTAAAAAATTATTTTTTGAATAATTTACTATAGAAAAGGCAATCCCTGGCGTAATTAAAATTTGCGACAGTAAAAAATTATTTTTTGAATAATTTACTATAGAAAAGGCAATCCCTGGGATATTTCAAATTTGCGACAGTATAAAATTATTTTTTGAGAAATTTACTATAGAAAAGGCAATCCCTGGGATATTTAAAATTTGCGACAGTAAAAATTAAAATTTGCGACAGTTGAAAATTATTTTTTGAATAATTTACTATAGAAAAGGCAATCCCTGGCGTAATTAAAATTTGCGATAGTAAAAAATTATTTTTTGAATAATTTACTATAGAAAAGGCAATCCCTGGCGTATTTAAAATTTGCGACAGTAAGAAATTAATTTGTGAGAAATTTACTATAGAAAAGGCAATCCCTGGGATATTTAAAATTTGCGACAGTTGAAAATTATTTTTTGAATAATTTACTATAGAAAAGGCAATCCCTGGCGTAATTAAAATTTGCGACAGTAAAAAATTATTTTTTGAATAATTTACTATAGAAAAGGCAATCCCTGGCGTAATTAAAATTTGCGACAGTAAAAAATTATTTTTTGAATAATTTACTATAGAAAAGGCAGTCCCTGGCGCAATTAAAATTTGCGACAGTAGAAAATTATTTTTTGAATAATTTACTATAGAAAAGGCAATCCCTGGCGTAATTAAAATTTGCGACAGTAAAAAATTATTTTTTGAATAATTTACTATAGAAAAGTCAATCCCTGGCGTATTTAAAATTTGCGACAGTAAGAAATTATTTTTTGAATAATTTACTATAGAAAAGCCAATCCCTGGCGTAATTAAAATTTGCGACAGTATAAAATTATTTTGTGAGAAATTTACTATAGAAAAGGCAATCCCTGGGATATTTAAAATTTGCGACAGTAAAAAATTATTTTTTGAATAATTTACTATAGAAAAGGCAATCCCTGGCGTAATTAAAATTTGCGACAGTAAAAAATTATTTTTTGAATAATTTACTATAGAAAAGGCAATCCCTGGCGTAATTAAAATTTGCGACAGTAAAAAATTATTTTTTGAATAATTTACTATAGAAAAGGCAATCCCTGGCGTAATTAAAATTTGCGACAGTTGAAAATTATTTTTTGAATAATTTACTATAGCAAAGGCAATCCCTGGCGTAAGTAAAATTTGCGACAGTAAAAGATTATTTTTTGAATAATTTACTATAGAAAAGGCAATCCCTGGCGTAATTAAAATTTGCGACAGTTGAAAATTATTTTTTGAATAATTTACTATCGAAATGGCAATCCCTGGCGGATTTGAAATTTGCGACAGTAAAAAATTATTTTTTGAATAATTTACTATAGAAAAGGCAATCCCTGGCGCAATTATAATTTGCGACAGTTGAAAATTATTTTTTGAATAATTTACTATAGAAAAGGCAATCCCTGGCGTAATTAAAATTTGCGACAGTAAAAAATTATTTTTTGAATAATTTACTATAGAAAAGGCAATCCCTGGCGTAATTAAAATTTGCGACAATTGAAAATTATTCTTTGAATAATTTACTATAGAAAAGGCAATCCCTGGCGTAATTAAAATTTGCGACAGTAAAAAATTATTTTTTGAATAATTTAGTATAGAAAAGGCAATCCCTGGCGTAATTAAAATTTGCGACAGTTGACAGTTTTATTATTTAAAATTTGCGACAGTAAAAAATTATTTTTTGAATAATTTACTATAGAAAAGGCAATCCCTGGCGTAATTAAAATTTGCGACAGTAAAAAATTATTTTTTGAATAATTTACTATAGAAAAGGCAATCCCTGGGATATTTCAAATTTGCGACAGTATAAAATTATTTTTTGAGAAATTTACTATAGAAAAGGCAATCCCTGGGATATTTAAAATTTGCGACAGTAAAAATTAAAATTTGCGACAGTTGAAAATTATTTTTTGAATAATTTACTATAGAAAAGGCAATCCCTGGCGTAATTAAAATTTGCGATAGTAAAAAATTATTTTTTGAATAATTTACTATAGAAAAGGCAATCCCTGGCGTATTTAAAATTTGCGACAGTAAGAAATTAATTTGTGAGAAATTTACTATAGAAAAGGCAATCCCTGGGATATTTAAAATTTGCGACAGTTGAAAATTATTTTTTGAATAATTTACTATAGAAAAGGCAATCCCTGGCGTAATTAAAATTTGCGACAGTAAAAAATTATTTTTTGAATAATTTACTATAGAAAAGGCAATCCCTGGCGTAATTAAAATTTGCGACAGTAAAAAATTATTTTTTGAATAATTTACTATAGAAAAGGCAATCCCTGGCGTAATTAAAATTTGCGACAGTTGAAAATTATTTTTTGAATAATTTACTATAGAAAAGGCAATCCCTGGCGTAATTAAAATTTGCGACAGTAAAAAATTATTTTTTGCAAAATTTACTATAGAAAAGGCAATCCCTGACGTAATTAAAATTTGCGACAGTAGAAAATTATTTTTTGAATAATTTACTATAGAAAAGGCAATCCCTGGCGCAATTAAAATTTGCGACAGTAGAAAATTATTTTTTGAATAATTTACTATAGAAAAGGCAATCCCTGGCGTAATTAAAATTTGCGACAGTAAAAAATTATTTTTTGAATAATTTACTATAGAAAAGTCAATCCCTGGCGTATTTAAAATTTGCGACAGTAAGAAATTATTTTTTGAAGAATTTACTATAGAAAATCCAATCCCTGGCGTAATTAAAATTTGCGACAGTATAAAATTATTTTGTGAGAAATTTACTATAGAAAAGGCAATCCCTGGGATATTTAAAATTTGCGACAGTAAAAAATTATTTTTTGAATAATTTACTATAGAAAAGGCAATCCCTGGCGTAATTAAAATTTGCGACAGTAAAAAATTATTTTTTGAATAATTTAGTATAGAAAAGGCAATCCCCGGCTTAATTAAAATTTGCGATAATAAAAAATTATTTTTTGAATAATTTACTATAGAAAAGGCAATCCCTGGCGTAATTAAAATTTGCGACAGTAGAAAATTATTTTTTGAATAATTTACTATAGAAAAGGCAATCCCTGGCGTAATTAAAATTTGCGACAGTAGAAAATTATTTTTTTGCAAAATTTACTATAGAAAAGGCAATCCCTGACGTAATTAAAATTTGCGACAGTAGAAAATTATTTTTTGAATAATTTACTGTAGAAAAGGCAATCCCCGGCGGATTTGAAATTTGCGACAGTAAAAAATTAATATTTTGAATAATTTACTATAGAAAAGGCAATCCCTGGCGGATTTGAAATTTGCGACAGTTGAAAATTATTTTTTGAATAATTTACTATAGAAAAGGCAATCCCTGGCGTAATTAAAATTTGCGATAGTAAAAAAATATTTTTTGAATAATTTACTATAGAAAAGGCAATCCCTGGCGTAATTAAAATTTGCGACAGTAAAAAATTATTTTTTGAATAATTTACTATAGAAAAGGCAATCCCTGGCGTAATTAAAATTTGCGACAGTAAAAAATTATTTTTTGAATAATTTACTATAGAAAAGGCAATCCCTGGCGTAATTAAAATTTGCGACAGTTGAAAATTATTTTTTGAATAATTTACTATAGAAAAGGCAATCCCTGGCGTAATTAAAATTTGCGACAGTAGAAAATTATTTTTTGAATAATTTACTATAGAAAAGGCTATCCCTGGCGGATTTGAAATTTGCGACAGTAAAAAATTAATATTTTGAATAATTTACTATAGAAAAGGCAATCCCTGGCGGATTTGAAATTTGCGACAGTTGAAAATTATTTTTTGAATAATTTACTATAGAAAAGGCAATCCCTGGCGTAATTAAAATTTGCGATAGTAAAAAATTATTTTTTGAATAATTTGCTATAGAAAAGGCAATCCCTGGCGCAATTAAAATTTGCGACAGTAAAAAATTATTTTTTGAATAATTTACTATAGAAAAGGCAATCCCTGGCGGATTTGAAATTTGCGAGAGTAAAAAATTATTTTTTGAATAATTTACTATAGAAAAGTCAATCCCTGGGGTAATTAAAATTTGCGATAGTAAAAAATTATTTTTTGAATAATTTACTACAGAAAAGGCAATCCCTGGCGTAATTAAAATTTGCGACAGTAGAAAATTATTTTTTGAATAATTTACTATAGAAAAGGCAATCCCTGGGATATTTAAAATTTGCGACAGTAAAAAATTATTTTTTGAATAATTTACTATAGAAAAGGCAATCCCTGGCGTAATTAAAATTTGCGACAGTAAAAAATTATTTTTTGAATAATTTACTCTAGAAAAGGCAATCCCTGGCGTAATTAAAATTTGCCACAGTAGAAAATTATTTTTGAATAATTTACTATAGAAAAGGCAATCCCTGGCGCAATTAAAATTTGCGCCAGTAGAAAATTATTTTTTGAATAATTTACTATAGAAAAGGCAATCCCTGGCGTAATTAAAATTTTCGACAGTAAAAAATTATTTTTTGAATAATTTACTATAGAAAAGGCAATCCCTGGCGTAATTAAAATTTGCGACAGTATAAAATTATTTTTTGAATAATTTACTATAGAAAAGGCAATCCCTGGCGTAATTAAAATTTGCGACAGTAAGAAATTAATTTGTGAGAAAATTACTATAGAAAAGGCAATCCCTGGCGTAATTAAAATTTGCGACAGTTGAAAATATTTTTTGAATAATTTACTATAGAAAAGGCAATCCCTGGCGTAATTAAAATTTGCGATAGTAAAAAATTATGTCTTGAATAATTTACTATAGAAAAGGCAATCCCTGGCGGATTTGAAATTTGCGACAGTAAAAAATTATTTTTTGAATAATTTCCTATAGAAAAGGCAATCGCTGGCGTAATTAAAATTTGCGATAGTAAAAAATTATTTTTTGAATAATTTACTACAGAAAAGGCAATCCCTGGCGTAATTAAAATTTGCGACAGTAGAAAATTATTTTTTGAATAATTTACTATAGAAAAGGCAATCCCTGGGATATTTAAAATTTGCGACAGTAAAAAATTATTTTTTGAATAATTTACTATAGAAAAGGCAATCCCTGGCGTAATTAAAATTTGCGACAGTAAAAAATTATTTTTTGAATAATTTACTATAGAAAAGGCAATCCCTGGCGTAATTAAAATTTGCGACAGTAGAAAATTATTTTTTGAATAATTTACTATAGAAAAGGCAATCCCTTGCGGATTTGAAATTTGCGACAGTAAAAAATTAATATTTTGAATAAATTACTATAGAAAAGGCAATCCCTGGCGGATTTGAAATTTGCGACAGTTGAAAATTATTTTTTGAATAATTTACTATAGAAAAGGCAATCCCTGGCGTAATTAAAATTTGCGATAGTAAAAAATTATTTTTTGAATAATTTACTATAGAAAAGGCAATCCCTGGCGCAATTAAAATTTGCGACAGTAAAAAATTATTTTTTGAATAATTTACTATAGAAAAGGCAATGCCTGGCGGAATTGAAATTTGCGACAGTAAAAAATTATTTTTTGAATAATTTACTATAGAAAAGGCAATCCCTGGCGCAATTAAAATTTGCGACAGTTGAAAATTATTTTCTGAATAATTTACTATAGAAAGGGCAATCCCTGGCGTAATTAAAATTTGCGACAGTAAAAAATTATTTTTTGAATAATTTACTATAGAAAAGGCAATCCCTGGCGTAATTAAAATTTGCGACAGTAAAAAATTATTTTTTGAATAATTTACTATAGAAAAGGCAATCCCTGGCGTAATTAAAATTTGCGACAGTTGAAAATTATTTTTTGAATAATTTACTATAGAAAAGGCAATCCCTGGCGTAATTAAAATTTGCGACAGTTGAAAATTATTTTTTGAATAATTTACTATAGAAAAGGCAATCCCTGGCGCAATTAAAATTTGCGACAGTAGAAAATTATTTTTTGAATAATTTACTATAGAAAAGGCAATCCCTGGCGTAATTAAAATTTGCGACAGTAAAAAATTATTTTTTGAATAATTTACTATAGAAAAGGCAATCCCTGGCGTAATTAAAATTTGCGACAGTATAAAATTATTTTTTGAATAATTTACTATAGAAAAGGCAATCCCTGACGTAATTAAAATTTGCGACAGTAAGAAATTAATTTGTGAGAAATTTACTATAGAAAAGGCAATCCCTGGCGTAATTAAAATTTGCGACAGTTGAAAATTATTTTTTGAATAATTTACTATAGAAAAGGCAATCCCTGGCGTAATTAAAATTTGCGATAGTAAAAAATTATTTTTTGAATAATTTACTATAGAAAAGGCAATCCCTGGAGGATTTGAAATTTGCGACAGTAAAAAATTATTTTTTGAATAATTTACTATAGAAAAGGCAATCCCTGGCGTAATTAAAATTTGCGATAGTAAAAAATTATTTTTTGAATAATTTACTACAGAAAAGGCAATCCCTGGCATAATTAAAATTTGCGACAGTAGAAAATTATTTTTTGAATAATTTACTATAGAAGAGGCAATCCCTGGGATATTTAAAATTTGCGACAGTAAAAAATTATATTTTGAATAATTTACTATAGAAAAGGCAATCCCTGGCGTAATTAAAATTTGCGACAGTAAAAAATTATTTTTTGAATAATTTACTATAGAAAAGGCAATCCCTGGCGTAATTAAAATTTGCGATAGTAAAAAATTATTTTTTGAATAATTTACTATAGAAAAGGCAATCCCTGGCGTAATTAAAATTTGCGACAGTAGAAAATTATTTTTTGAATAATTTACTGTAGAAAAGGCAATCCCTGGCGTAATTAAAATTTCCGACAGTAGAAAATTATTTTTTTGCAAAATTTACTATAAAAAAGGCAATCCCTGACGTAATTAAAATTTGCGACAGTAGAATATTATTTTTTGAATAATTTACTATAGAAAAGGCAATCCCTGGCGGATTTGAAATTTGCGACAGTAAAAAATTAATATTTTGAATAACTTACTATAGAAAAGGCAATCCCTGGCGGATTTGAAATTTGCGACAGTTGAAAATTATTTTTTGAATAATTTACTATAGAAGAGGCAATCCCTGGCGTAATTAAAATTTGCGATAGTAAAAAATTATTTTTTGAATAATTTACTATAGAGAAGGCAATCCCTGGCGCAATTAAAATTTGCGACAGTAAAAAATTATTTTTTGAATAATTTACTATAGAAAAGGCAATCCCTGGCGGATTTGAAATTTGCGACAGTAAAAAATTATTTTTTGAATAATTTACTATAGAAAAGGCAATCCCTGGCGCAATTAAAATTTGCGACAGTTGAAAATTATTTTTTGAATAATTTACTATAGAAAAGGCAATCCCTGGCGTAATTAAAATTTGCGACAGTAAAAAATTATTTTTTGAATAATTTACTATAGAAAAGGAAATCCCTGGCGTAATTAAAATTTGCGACAGTAAAAAATTATTTTTTGAATAATTTACTATAGAAAAGGCAATCCCTGGCGTAATTAAAATTTGCGACAGTTGAAAATTATTTTTTGAATAATTTGCTATAGAAAAGGCAAACCCTGGCGTAATTAAAATTTGCGACAGTTGAAAATTATTTTTTGAATAATTTACTATAGAAAAGGCAATCCCTGGCGCAATTAAAATTTGTGACAGTAGAAAATTATTTTTTGAATAATTTACTATAGAAAAGGCAATCCCTGGCGTAATTAAAATTTGCGACAGTAAAAAATTATTTTTTGATTAATTTACTATAGAAAAGGCAATCCCTGGCGTAATTAAAATTTGCGACAGTATAAAATTATTTTTTGAATAATTTACTATAGAAAAGGCAATCCCTGGCGTAATTAAAATTTGCGACAGTAAGAAATTAATTTGTGAGAAATTTACTATAGAAAAGGCAATCCCTGGCGTAATTAAAATTTGCGACAGTTGAAAATTATTTTTTGAATAATTTACTATAGAAAAGGCAATCCCTGGCGTAATTAAAATTTGCGATAGTAAAAAATTATTTTTTGAATAATTTACTATAGAAAAGGCAATCCCTGGCGGATTTGAAATTTGCGACAGTAAAAAATTATTTTTTGAATAATTTACTATAGAAAAGGCAATCCCTGGCGTAATTAAAATTTGCGATAGTAAAAAATTATTTTTTGAATAATTTACTACAGAAAAGGCAATCCCTGGCGTAATTAAAATTTGCGACAGTAGAAAATTATTTTTTGAATAATTTACTATAGAAAAGGCAATCCCTGGCGGATTTGAAATTTGCGACAGTTGAAAATTATTTTTTGAATAATTTACTATAGAAAATGCAATCCCTGGCGCACTTAAAATTTGCGACAGTATAAAATTATTTTTTGAATAATTTACTATAGAAAAGGCAATCCCTGGCGTAATTAAAATTTCCGACAGTATAAAATTATTTTTTGAACAATTTACTATAGAAAAGGCAATCCCTGGCGCAATTAAAATTTGCAACAGTAAAAAATTATTTTTTGCAAAATTTACTATAGAAAAGGCAATCCCTGGCGTAATTAAAATTTGCGACAGTAAAAAATTATTTTTTGAATAATTTACTATAGAAAAGGCAATCCCTGGCGTCTTTAAAAATTGCGACAGTAAAAAAATATTTTTTGAATAATTTACTATAGAAAAGGCAATCCCTGGCGCACTTAAAATTTGCGATAGTAAAAAATTAATTTGTGAGAAATTTACTATAGAAAAGGCAATCCCTGGCGCAATTAAAATTTGCGACAGTAGAAAATTATTTTTTGAATAATTTACTATAGAAAAGGCAATCCCTGGCGTAATTAAAATTTGCGACAGTAGAAAATTATTTTTTGAATAATTTACTATAGAAAAGGCAATCCCTGGCGGATTTGAAATTTGCGACAGTAAAAAATTATTTTTTGAATAATTTACTATAGAAAAGGCAATCCCTGGCGTAATTAAAATTTGCGATAGTAAAAAATTATTTTTTGAATAATTTACTATAGAAAAGGCAATACCTGGCGTAATTAAAATTTGCGACAGTTGAAAATTCTTTTTTGAATAATTTACTATAGAAAAGGCAATCCCTGGCGCACATAAAATTTGCGATAGTAAAAAATTATTTTGTGAGAAATTTACTATAGAAAAGGCAATCCCTGGGATATTTAAAATTTGCGACAGTTGAAAATTATTTTTTGAATAATTTACTATAGAAAAGGCAATCCCTGGCGGATTTGAAATTTGCGACAATAAAAAATTATTTTTTGTATAATTTACTATAGAAAAGGCAATCCCTGGCGCAATTAAAATTTACGACAGTAGAAAATTATTTTTTGAATAATTTACTATAGAAAAGGCAATCCCTGGCGTAATTAAAATTTGCAACAGTAAAAAAATATTTTTTGAGTAATTTACTATAGAAAAGGCAATCCCTGGCGTAATTAAAATTTGCGACAGTTGAAAATTATTTTTTGAATAATTTACTATAGAAAAGGCAATCCCTGGCGTAATTGAAATTTGCGACAGTAAAAAATTATTTTTTGAATAATTTACTATAGAAAAGGCAATCCCTGGCGTAATTAAAATTTGCGATAGTAAAAAATTATTTTTTGAATAATTTACTATAGAAAAGGCAATCCCTGGCGGATTTGAAATTTGCAACAGTAAAAAATTATTTTTTGAATAATTTACTATAGAAAAGGCAATCACTGGCGCACTTAAAATTTGCGATAGTAAAAAATTATTTTTTGAATAATTTACTATAGAAAATGCAATCCCTGGCGTAATTAAAATTTGCGACAGTTGAAAATTATTTTTTGAATAATTTACTATAGAAAAGGCAATCCCTGGCGGATTTGAAATTTGCGACAGTAAGAAATTATTTTTTGAATAATTTACTATAGAAGAAGCAATCCCTGGCGTAATTAAAATTTGCGACAGTAGAAAATTATTTTTTGAATAATTTACTATAGAAAAGGCAATCCCTGGCGGATTTGAAATTTGCGACAGTAAAAAATTAATATTTTGAATAATTTACTATAGAAAAGGCAATCCCTGGCGGATTTGAAATTTGCGACAGTTGGAAATTATTTTTTGAATAATTTACTATAGAAAAGGCAATCCCTGGCGTATTTAAAATTTGCGACAGTAAAAAACTATTTTTTGAATAATTTACTATAGAAAAGGCAATCCCTGGCGCACTTAAAATTTGCGATATAAAAAATTAATTTATGAGAAATTTACTATAGAAAAGGCAATCCCTGGCGCAATTAAAATTTGCGACAGTAGAAAATTATTTTTTGAATAATTTTCTATAGAAAAGGCAATCCCTGGCGGATTTGAAATTTGCGACAGTAAAAAATTATTTTTTGAATAATTTACTATAGAAAAGGCAATCCCAGGCGTAATTAAAATTTGCGACAGTTGAAAATTATTTTTTGAATAATTTACTATAGAAAAGGCAATCCCTGGCGGATTTGAAATTTGCGACAGTAAGAAATTATTTTTTGAATAATTTACTATAGAAGAAGCAATCCCTGGCGTAATTAAAATTTGCGACAGTAGAAAATTATTTTTTGAATAATTTACTATAGAAAAGGCAATCCCTTGCGGATTTGAAATTTGCGACAGTAAAAAATTAATATTTTGAATAATTTACTATAGAAAAGGCAATCCCTGGCGGATTTGAAATTTGCGACAGTTGGAAATTATTTTTTGAATAATTTACTATAGAAAAGGCAATCCCTGGCGTATTTAAAATTTGCGACAGTAAAAAATTGTTTTTTGAATAATTTGCTATAGAAAAGGCAATCCCTGGCGCACTTAAAATTTGCGATATAAAAAATTAATTTATGAGAAATTTACTATAGAAAAGGCAATCCCTGGCGGATTTGAAATTTGCGACAGTAAAAAATTATTTTTTGAATAATTTACTATAGAAAAGGCAATCCCTGGCGGATTTGAAATTTGCGACAGTAAAAAATTATTTTTTGAATAATTTACTATAGAAAAGGCAATCCCTGGCGTAATTAAAATTTGCGATAGTAAAAAATTATTTTTTGAATAATTTACTATAGAAAAGGCAATCCCTGGCGTAATTAAAATTTGCGACAGTAGAAAATTATTTTTAGAATAATTTACAATAGAAAAGGCCATCCCTGGCGTAATTTAAATTTGCGACAGTAGAAAATTATTTTTTTTGCAAAATTTACTATAGAAAAGGCAATCCCTGGCGTAATTAAAATTTGCGACAGTAGAAAATTATTTTTTGAATAATTTACTATAGAAAAGGCAATCCCTGGCGGATTTGAAATTTGCGACAGTAAAAAATTAATATTTTGAATAATTTACTATAGAAAAGGCAATCCCTGGCGGATTTGAAATTTGCGACAGTTGAAAATTATTTTTTGAATAATTTACTATAGAAAAGGCAATCCCTGGCGTAATTAAAATTTGCGATAGTAAAAAATTATTTTTTGAATAATTTACTATAGAAAAGGCAATCCCTGGCGCACTTAAAATTTGCGATAGTAAAAAATTAATTTGTGAGAAATTTACTATAGAAAAGGCAATCCCTGGCGCAATTAAAATTTGCGACAGTAGAAAATTATTTTTTGAATAATTTACTATAGAAAAGGCAATCCCTGGCGGATTTGAAATTTGCGACAGTAGAAAATAATTTTTTTGCAAAATTTACTGTAGAAAAGGCAATCTCAGGCGTAATTAAAATTTGCGACAGTAGAAAATTATTTTTTGAATAATTTACTATAGAAAAGGCAATCCCTGGCGGATTTGAAATTTGCGACAGTAAAAAATTATTATTTTGAATAATTTACTATAGAAAAGGCAATCCCTGGCGGATTTGAAATTTGCGACAGCTGAAAATTATTTTTTGAATAATTTACTATAGAAAAGGCAATCCCTGGCGTATTTAAAATTTGCGACAGTAAAAAATTATTTTTTGAATAATTTACTATAGAAAGGCAATCCCTGGCGCACTTAAAATTTGCGATAGTAAAAAATTAATTTGTGAGAAATTTACTATAGAAAAGGCAATCCCTGGCGTAATTAAAATTTGCGATAGTAAAAAATTAATTTGTGAGAAATTTACTATAGAAAAGGCAATCCCTGGCGCAATTAAAATTTGCGACAGTAGAAAATTATTTTTTGAATAATTTACTATAGAAAAGGCAATCCCTGGCGGATTTGAAATTTGGGACAGTAAAAAATTATTTTTTGAATAATTTACTATAGAAAAGGCAATCCCTGGCGTAATTAAAATTTGCGACAGTATAAAATTATTTTTTGAATAATTTACTATAGAAAAGGCAATCCCTGGCGTAATTAAAATTTGCGACAGTAGAAAATTATTTTTTGAATAATTTACTATAGAAAAGGCAATCCCTGGCGTAATTAAAATTTGCGACAGTAAAAAATTATTTTTTGAATAATTTACTATAGAAAAGGCAATCCCTGGCGGATTTGAAATTTGCGATAGTAAAAAATTATTTTTTGAATAATTTACTATAGAAAAGGCAATCCCTGGCGGATTTGAAATTTGCGACAGTAAAAAATTAATTTGTGAGAAATTTACTATAGAAAAGGCAATCCCTGGCGCAATTAAAATTTGCGACAGTAGAAAATTATTTTTTGAATAATTTACTATAGAAAAGGCAATCCCTGGGATATTTAAAATTTGCGACAGTAAAAAATTATTTTTTTAATAATTTACTATAGAAAAGGCAATCCCTGGGATATTTAAAATTTGCGACAGTAAAAAATTATTTTTTGAATAATTTACTATAGAAAAGGCAATCCCTGGCGTAATTAAAATTTGCGACAGTAAAAAATTATTTTTTGAATAATTTACTATAGAAAAGGCAATCCCTGGCGTAATTAAAATTTGCGACAGTTGAAAATTATTTTTTGAATAATTTACTATAGAAAAGGCAATCCCTGGCGTAATTAAAATTTGCGACAGTTGAAAATTATTTTTTGAATAATTTACTATAGAAAAGGCAATCCCTGGCGCAATTAAAATTTGCGACAGTAGAAAATTATTTTTTGAATAATTTACTAAAGAAAAGGCAATCCCTGGCGTAATTAAAATTTGCGACAGTAAAAAATTATTTTTTGAATAATTTTCTATAGAAAAGGCAATCCCTGGCGTAATTAAAATTTGCGACAGTATAAAATAATTTTTTGAATAATTTACTATAGAAAAGGCAATCCCTGGCGTAATTAAAATTTGCGACAGTAAGAAATTAATTTGTGAGAAATTTACTATAGAAAAGGCAATCCCTGGCGTAATTAAAATTTGCGACAGTTGAAAATTATTTTTTGAATAATTTACTATAGAAAAGGCAATCCCTGGCGTAATTAAAATTTGCGATAGTAAAAAATTATTTTTTGAATAATTTACTATAGAAAAGGCAATCCCTGGCGGATTTGAAATTTGCGACAGTATAAAATAATTTTTTGAATAATTTACTATAGAAAAGGCAATCCCTGGCGTAATTAAAATTTGCGATAGTAAAAAATTATTTTTTGAATAATTTACTACAGAAAAGGCAATCCCTGGCGTAATTAAAATTTGCGACAGTAGAAAATTATTTTTTGAATAATTTACTATAGAAAAGGCAATCCCTGGCGGATTTGAAATTTGCGACAGTTGAAAATTATTTTTTGAATAATTTACTATAGAAAATGCAATCCCTGGCGCACTTAAAATTTGCGACAGTATAAAATTATTTTTTGAATAATTTACTATAGAAAAGGCAGTCCCTGGCGTAATTAAAATTTGCGACAGTATAAAATTATTTTTTGAACAATTTACTATAGAAAAGGCAATCCCTGGCGCAATTAAAATTTGCAACAGTAAAAAATTATTTTTTGCAAAATTTACTATAGAAAAGGCAATTCCTGGCGTAATTAAAATTTGCGACAGTAAAAAATTATTTTTTGAATAATTTACTATAGAAAAGGCAATCCCTGGCGTATTTAAAATTTGCGACAGTAAAAAAATATTTTTTGAATAATTTACTATAGAAAAGGCAATCCCTGGCGCACTTAAAATTTGCGATAGTAAAAAATTAATTTGTGAGAAATTTACTATAGAAAAGGTAAGCCCTGGCGCAATTAAAATTTGCGACAGTAGAAAATTATTTTTTGAATAATTTACTATAGAAAAGGCAATCCCTGGCGGATTTGAAATTTGCGACAGTAAAAAAATATTTTTTGAATAATTTACTATAGAAAAGGCAATCCCTGGCGTAATTAAAATTTGCGACAGTAGAAAATTATTTTTTGAATAATTTACTATAGAAAAGGCAATCCCTGGCGGATTTGAAATTTGCGACAGTAAAAAATTATTTTTTGAATAATTTACTATAGAAAAGGCAATCCCTGGCGTAATTAAAATTTGCGATAGTAAAAAATTATTTTTTGAATAATTTACTATAGAAAAGGCAATACCTGGCGTAATTAAAATTTGCGACAGTTGAAAATTCTTTTTTGAATAATTTACTATAGAAAAGGCAATCCCTGGCGCACTTAAAATTTGCGATAGTAAAAAATTATTTTGTGAGAAATTTACTATAGAAAAGGCAATCCCTGGGATATTTAAAATTTGCGACAGTTGAAAATTATTTTTTGAATAATTTACTATAGAAAAGGCAATCCCTGGCGGATTTGAAATTTGCGACAATAAAAAATTATTTTTTGAATAATTTACTATAGAAAGGGCAATACCTGGCGCACTTAAAATTTGCGATAGTAAAAAATTAATTTGTGAGAAATTTACTATAGAAAAGGCAATCCCTGGGATATTTAAAATTTGCAACAGTAAAAAATTATTTTTTGAGTAATTTACTATAGAAAAGGCAATCCCTGGCGTAATTAAAATTTGCGACAGTTGAAAATTATTTTTTGAATAATTTACTATAGAAAAGGCAATCCCTGGCGTAATTAAAATTTGCGACAGTAAAAAATTATTTTTTGAATAATTTACTATAGAAAAGGCAATCCCTGGCGTAATTAAAATTTGCGATAGTAAAAAATTATTTTTTGAATAATTTACTATAGAAAAGGCAATCCCTGGCGGATTTCAAATTTGCGACAGTAAAAAATTATTTTTTGAATAATTTACTATAGAAAGGGCAATCCCTGGCGCACTTAAAATTTGCGATAGTAAAAAATTAATTTGTGAGAAATTTACTATAGAAAAGGCAATCCCTGGGATATTTAAAATTTGCAACAGTAAAAAATTATTTTTTGAGTAATTTACTATAGAAAAGGCAATCCCTGGCGTAATTAAAATTTGCGACAGTTGAAAATTATTTTTTGAATAATTTACTATAGAAAAGGCAATCCCTGGCGTAATTAAAATTTGCGACAGTAAAAAATTATTTTTTGAATAATTTACTATAGAAAAGGCAATCCCTGGCGTAATTAAAATTTGCGATAGTAAAAAATTATTTTTTGAATAATTTACTATAGAAAAGGCAATCCCTGGCGGATTTGAAATTTGCGACAGTAAAAAATTAATATTTTGAATAATTTACTACAGAAAAGGCAATCCCTGGCGGATTTGAAATTTGCGACAGTTGGAAATTATTTTTTGAATAATTTACTATAGAAAAGGCAATCCCTGGCGTATTTAAAATTTGCGACAGTAAAAAATTATTTTTTGAATAATTTACTATAGAAAAGGCAATCCCTGGCGCACTTAAAATTTGCGATATAAAAAATTAATTTATGAGAAATTTACTATAGAAAAGGCAATCCCTGGCGCAATTAAAATTTGCGACAGTAGAAAATTATTTTTTGAATAATTTACTATAGAAAAGGCAATACCTGGCGGATTTGAAATTTGCGACAGTAAAAAATTATTTTTTGAATAATTTACTATAGAAAAGGCAATACCTGGCGTAATTGAAATTTGCGACAGTAGAAAATTATTTTTTGAATAATTTACTATAGAAAAGGCAATCCCTGGCGGATTTGAAATTTGCGACAGTAAAAAATTATTTTTTGAATAATTTACTATAGAAAAGGCAATCCCTGGCGTAATTAAAATTTGCGATAGTAAAAAATTAATTTTGAATAATTTACTATAGAAAAGGCAATCCCTGGCATAATTAAAATTTGCGGCAGTAGAAAATTATTTTTAGAATAATTTACAATAGAAAAGGCAATCCCTGGCGTAATTAAAATTTGCGACAGTAGAAAATTATTTTTTTTGCAAAATTTACTATAGAAAAGGCAATCCCTGGCGTAATTAAAATTTGCGACAGTAGAAAATTATTTTTTGAATAATTTACTATAGAAAAGGCAATCCCTGGCGGATTTGAAATTTGCGACAGTAAAAAATTAATATTTTGAATAATTTACTATAGAAAAGGCAATCCCTGGCGGATTTGAAATTTGCGACAGTTGAAAATTATTTTTTGAATAATTTACTATAGAAAAGGCAATCCCTGGCGTAATTAAAATTTGCGATAGTAAAAAATTATTTTTTGAATAATTTACTATAGAAAAGGCAATCCCTGGCGCACTTAAAATTTGCGATAGTAAAAAATTAATTTGTGAGAAATTTACTATAGAAAATGCAATCCCTGGCGCAATTAAAATTTGCGACAGTAGAAAATTATTTTTTGAATAATTTACTATAGAAAAGGCAATCCCTGGCGGATTTGAAATTTGCGACAGTAGAAAATTATTTTTTTGCAAAATTTACTATAGAAAAGGCAATCCCAGGCGTAATTAAAATTTGCGACAGTAGAAAATTATTTTTTGAATAATTTACTATAGAAAAGGCAATCCCTGGCGGATTTGAAATTTGCGACAGTAAAAAATTAATATTTTGAATAATTTACTATAGAAAAGGCAATCCCTGGCGGATTTGAAATTTGCGACAGTTGAAAATTATTTTTTGAATAATTTACTATAGAAAAGGCAATCCCTGGCGTATTTAAAATTTGCGACAGTAAAAAATTATTTTTTGAATAATTTACTATAGAAAAGGCAATCCCTGGCGCACTTAAAATTTGCGATAGTAAAAATTAATTTGTGAGAAATTTACTATAGAAAAGGCAATCCCTGGCGTAATTAAAATTTGCGATAGTAAAAAATTAATTTGTGAGAAATTTACTATAGAAAAGGCAATCCCTGGCGCAATTAAAATTTGCGACAGTAGAAAATTATTTTTTGAATAATTTACTATAGAAAAGGAAATCCCTGGCGGATTTGAAATTTGCGACAGTAAAAAATTATTTTTTGAATAATTTACTATAGAAAAGGCAATCCCTGGCGTAATTAAAATTTGCGACAGTATAAAATTATTTTTTGAATAATTTACTATAGAAAAGGCAATCCCTGGCGGATTTGAAATTTGCGACAGTAAAAAATTATTTTTTGAATAATTTATTATAGAAAAGGCAATCCCTGGCGTGATTAAAATTTGCGACAGTAGAAAATTATTTTTTGAATAATTTACTATAGAAAAGGCAATCCCTGGCGAAATTAAAATTTGCGACAGTAAAAAATTATTTTTTGAATAATTTACTATAGAAAAGGCAATCCCTGGCGGATTTGAAATTTGCGATAGTAAAAAATTATTTTTTGAATAATTTACTATAGAAAAGGCAATCCCTGGCGGATTTGAAATTTGCGACAGTAAAAAATTAATTTGTGAGAAATTTACTATAGAAAAGGCAATCCCTGGCGCAATTAAAATTTGCGACAGTAGAAAATTATTTTTTGAATAATTTACTATAGAAAAGGCAATCCCTGGGATATTTAAAATTTGCGACAGTAAAAAATTATTTTTTGAATAATTTACTATAGAAAAGGCAATCCCTGGGATATTTAAAATTTGCGACAGTAAAAAATTATTTTTTGAATAATTTACTATAGAAAAGGCAATCCCTGGCGCAATTAAAATTTGCGACAGTTGAAAATTATTTTTTGAATAATTTACTATAGAAAAGGCAATCCCTGGTGTAATTAAAATTTGCGACAGTAAAAAATTATTTTTTGAATAATTTACTATAGAAAAGGCAATCCCTGGCGTAATTAAAATTTGCGATAGTAAAAAATTATTTTTTGAATAATTTACTATAGAAATGGCAATCCCTGGCGGATTTGAAATTTGCGACAGTAAAAAATTATTTTTTGAATAATTAACTATAGAAAAGGCAATCCCTGGCGCACTTCAAATTTGCGATAGTAAAAAATTAATTTGTGAGACATTTACTATAGAAAAGGCAATCCCTGGGATATTTAAAATTTGCGACAGTAAAAAATTATTTTTTGAATAATTTACTATAGAAAAGGCAATCCCTGGCGTAATTAAAATTTGCGACAGTTGAGAATTATTTTTTGAATAATTTACTATAGAAAAGGCAATACCTGGCGCACTTAAAATTTGCGACAGTAAAAAATTATTTTTTGAATAATTTACTATATTAAAGGCAATCCCTGGTATATTTAAAATTTGCGACAGTATAAAATTATTTTTTGAATAATTTACTATAGAAAAGGCAATCCCTGGCGTAATTAAAATTTGCGACAGTATAAAATTATTTTTTGAATAATTTACTATAGAAAAGGCAATCCCTGGCGTAATTAAAATTTGCGACAGTATAAAATTATTTTGTGAGAAATTTACTATAGAAAAGGCAATCCCTGGCGTAATTAAAATTTGCGACAGTTGAAAATTATTTTTTGGATAATTTACTATAGAAAAGGCAATCCCTGGCGGATTTGAAATTTGCGACAGTAAAAGATTATTTTTTGAATAATTTACTATAGAAAAGGCAATCCCTGGCGCACTTAATATTTGCGATAGTAAAAAATTAATTTGTGAGAAATTTACTATAGAAAAGGCAATCCCTGGGATATCTAAAATTTGCGAGAGTAAAAAATTATTTTTTGAATAATTTACTATAGAAAAGGCAATCCCTGGGATATTTAAAATTGGCGATAGTAAAAAATTATTTTTTGAATAATTTACTATAGAAAAGGCAATTCCTGACGGATTTGAAATTTGCGACAGTAAAAAATTATTTTTTGAATAATTTACTATAGAAAAGGCAATCCCTGGCGCACTTAAAATTTGTGATAGTAAAAAATTAATTTGTGAGAAATTTACTATAGAAAAGGCAATCCCTGGGATATTTAAAATTTGCGACAGTAAAAAATTATTTTTTGAATAATATACTATAGAAAAGGCAATCCCTGGGATATTTAAAATTTGCGACAGTAGAAAATTATTTTTTTGCAAAATTTACTATAGAAAAGAAAATCCCTGGCGTAATTAAAATTTGCGACAGTAGAAAATTATTTTTTGAATAATTTACTATAGAAAAGGCAATCCCTGGCGTAATTAAAATTTGCGACAGTAAAAAATTATTTTGTGAGAAATTTACTATAGAAAAGGCAATCCCTGGCGCAATTAAAATTTGCGACAGTATATAATTATTATGTGAGAAATTTACTATAGAAAAGGCAATCCCTGGGATATTTAAAATTTGCGACAGTAAAAAATTATTTTTTGAATAATTTACTATAGAAAAGGCAACCCCTGGCGTAATTAAAATTTGCGACAGTATAAAATTATTTTTTGAATAATTTACTATAGAAAAGGCAATCCCTGGCGTAATTAAAATTTGCGATAGTAAAAAATTATTTTTTGAATAATTTACTATAGAAAAGGCAATCCCTGGCGCACTTAAAATTTGCGATAGTAAAAAATTAATTTGTGAGAAATTTACTATAGAAAAGGCAATCCCTGATGCAATTAAAATTTGCGACAGTAGAAAATTATTTTTTGAATAATTTACTATAGAAAAGGCAATCCCTGGCGGATTTGAAATTTGCGACAGTAGAAAATTATTTTTTTGCAAAATTTACTATAGAAAAGGCAATCCCAGGCGTAATTAAAATTTGCGACAGTAGAAAATTATTTTTTGAATAATATACTATAGAAAAGGCAATCCCTGGCGGATTTGAAATTTGCGACAGTAAAAAATTAATATTTTGAATAATTTACTATAGAAAAGGCAATCCCTGGCGGATTTGAAATTTGCGACAGTTGAAAATTATTTTTTGAATAATTTTCTATAGAAAAGGCAATCCCTGGCGTATTTAAAATTTGCGACAGTAAAAAATTATTTTTTGAATAATTTACTATAGAAAAGGCAATCCCTGGCGCACTTAAAATTTGCGATAGTAAAAAATTAATTTGTGAGAAATTTACTATAGAAAAGGCAATCCCTGGCGCAATTAAAATTTGCGACAGTAGAAAATTATTTTTTGAATAATTTACTATAGAAAAGGCAATCCCTGGCGGATTTGAAATTTGCGACAGTAAAAAATTATTTTTTGAATAATTTACTATAGAAAAGGCAATCCCTGGCGTAATTAAAATTTGCGACAGTATAAAATTATTTTTTGAATAATTTACTATAGAAAAGGCAATCCCTGGCGTAATTAAAATTTGCGACAGTAAAAAATTATTTTTTGAATAATTTATTATAGAAAAGGCAATCCCTGGCGTAATTAAAATTTGCGACAGTAGAAAATTATTTTTTGAATAATTTACTATAGAAAAGGCAATCCCTGGCGTAATTAAAATTTGCGACAGTAAAAAATTATTTTTTTAATAATTTACTATAGAAAAGGCAATCCCTGGCGGATTTGAAATTTGCGATAGTAAAAAATTATTTTTTGAATAATTTACTATAGAAAAGGCAATCCCTGGCGGATTTGAAATTTGCGACAGTAAAAAATTAATTTGTGAGAAATTTACTATAGAAAAGGCAATCCCTGGCGCAATTAAAATTTGCGACAGTAGAAAATTATTTTTTGAATAATTTACTATAGAAAAGGCAATCCCTGGGATATTTAAAATTTGCGACAGTAAAAAATTATTTTTTGAATAATTTACTATAGAAAAGGCAATCCCTGGGATATTTAAAATTTGCGACAGTAAAAAATTATTTTTTGAATAATTTACTATAGAAAAGGCAATCCCTGGCGCAATTAAAATTTGCGACAGTTGAAAATTATTTTTTGAATAATTTACTATAGAAAAGGCAATCCCTGGTGTAATTAAAATTTGCGACAGTAAAAAATTATTTTTGAGTAATTTACTATAGAAATGGCAATCCCTGGCGTAATTAAAATTTGCGATAGTAAAAAATTATTTTTTGAATAATTTACTATAGAAAAGGCAATCCCTGGCGGATTTGAAATTTGCGACAGTAAAAAATTATTTTTTGAATAATTAACTATAGAAAAGGCAATCCCTGGCGCACTTCAAATTTGCGATAGTAAAAAGTTAATTTGTGAGAAATTTACTATAGAAAAGGCAATCCCTGGGATATTTAAAATTTGCGACAGTAAAAAATTATTTTTTGAATAATTTACTATAGAAAAGGCAATCCCTGGCGTATTTAAAATTTGCGACAGTTGAAAATTATTTTTTGAATAATTTACTATAGAAAAGGCAATCCCTGGCGCACTTAAAATTTGCGACAGTTGAAAATTATTTTTTGAATAATTTACTATAGAAAAGGCAATCCCTGGTATATTTAAAATTTGCGACAATATAAAATTATTTTTTGAATAATTTACTATAGAAAAGGCAATCCCTGGCGTAATTAAAATTTGCGCAAGTATAAAATTATTTTTTGAATAATTTACTATAGAAAAGGCAATCCCTGGCGTAATTAAAATTTGCGACAGTAAAAAATTATTTTTTGAATAATTTACTATAGAAAAGGCAATCCCTGGGATATTTAAAATTTGCGACAGTAAAAAATTATTTTTTGAATAATTTACTATAGAAAAGGCAATCCCTGGCGCAATTAAAATTTGCGACAGTTGAAAATTATTTTTTGAATAATTTACTATAGAAAAGGCAATCCCTGGCGTAATTAAAATTTGCGACAGTAAAAAATTATTTTTTGAATAATTTACTATAGAAAAGGCAATCCCTGGCGCAATTAAAATTTGCGATAGTAAAAAATTATTTTTTTATAATTTACTATAGATAAGGCAATCCCTGGTGGATTTGAAATTTGCGACAGTAAAAAATTATATTTTGAATAATTTACTATAGAAAAGGCAATTCCTGGCGCACTTAAAATTTGCGATAGTAAAAAATTATTTTTTGAATAATTTACTATAGAAAAGGCAATCCCTGGCGTAATTAAAATTTGCGACAGTATAAAATTATTTTGTGAGAAATGTACTATAGAAGAGGCAATCCCTGGCGTAATTAAAATTTGCGACAGTTGAAAATTATTTTTTGGATAATTTACTATAGAAAAGGCAATCCCTGGCGGATTTGAAATTTGCGACAGCAAAATATTATTTTTTGAATAATTTACTATAGAAAAGGCAATCCCTGGCGCACTTAACATTTGCGATAGTAAAAAATTAATTTGTGAGAAATTTACTATAGAAAAGGCAATCCCTGGGATATCTAAAATTTGCGACAGTAAAAAATTATTTTTTGAATAATTTACTATAGAAAAGGCAATCCCTGGGATATTTAAAATTGGCGATAGTAAAAAATTATTTTTTGAATAATTTACTATAGAAAAGGCAATTCCTGACGGATTTGAAATTTGCGAGAGTAAAAAATTATTTTTTGAATAATTTACTATAGAAAAGGCAATCCCTGGCGCACTTAAAATTTGCGATAGTAAAAAATTAATTTGTGAGAAATTTACTATAGAAAAGGCAATCCCTGGGATATTTAAAATTTGCGACAGTAAAAAATTATTTTTTGAATAATATACTATAGAAAAGGCAATCCCTGGGATATTTAAAATTTGCGACAGTAGAAAATTATTTTTTTGCAAAATTTACTATAGAAAAGAAAATCCCTGACGTAATTAAAATTTGCGACAGTAGAAAATTATTTTTTGAATAATTTACTATAGAAAAGGCAATCCCTGGCGTAATTAAAATTTGCGACAGTAAAAAATTATTTTGTGAGAAATTTACTGTAGAAAAGGCAATCCCTGGCGCAATTAAAATTTGCGACAGTATATAATTATTTTGTGAGAAATTTACTATAGAAAAGGCAATCCCTGGGATTTTTAAAATTTGCGACAGTAAAAAATTATTTTTTGAATAATTTACTATAGAAAAGGCAATCCCTGGCGTAATTAAAATTTGCGACAGTATAAAATTATTTTTTGAATAATTTACTATAGAAAAGGCAATCCGTGGCGTAATTAAAATTTGCGACAGTAAAAAATTATTTTTTGAATAATTTACTATAGAAAAGGCAATCCCTGGCGTAATTAAAACTTGCGATAGTAAAAAATTATTTTTTGAATAATTTACTATAGAAAAGGCGATCCCTGGCGCACTTAAAATTTGCGATAGTAAAAAATTAATTTGTGAGAAATTTACTATAGAAAAGGCAATCCCTGGCGCAATTAAAATTTGCGACAGTAGAAAATTATTTTTTGAATAATTTACTATAGAAAAGGCAATCCCTGGCGGATTTGAAATTTGCGACAGTAAAAAATTATTTTTTGAATAATTTACTATAGAAAAGGCAATCCCTGGCGTAATTAAAATTTGCGACAGTAGAAAATTATTTTTTGAATAATTTACTATAGAAAAGGCAATCCCCGGCGGATTTGAAATTTGCGACAGTAAAAAATTATTTTTTGAATAATTTACTATAGAAAAGGCAATCCCTGGGATATTTAAAATTTGCGACAGTAAAAAAATTATTTTTTGAATAATTTACTATAGAAAAGGCAATCCCTGGCGTAATTAAAATTTGCGAAAGTAAAAAATTATTTTTTGAATAATTTACTATAGAAAAGGCAATCCCTGGGATATTTAAAATTTGCGACAGTAAAAAATTATTTTTTGAATAATTTACTATAGAAAAGGCAATCCCTGGCGCAATTAAAATTTGCGACAGTTGAAAATTATTTTTTGAATAATTTACTATAGAAAAGGCAATCCCTGGCGTAATGAAAATTTGCGACAGTAAAAAATAATTTTTTGAATAATTTACTATAGAAAATGCAATCCCTGGCGTAATTAAAATTTGCGATAGTAAAAAATTATTTTTTTATAATTTACTATAGATAAGGCAATCCCTGGCGGATTTGAAATTTGCGACAGTAAAAAATTATATTTTGAATAATTTACTATAGAAAAGGCAATCCCTGGCGCACTTAAAATTTGCGATAGTAAAAAATTATTTTTTGAATAATTTACTATAGAAAAGGCAATCCCTGGCGTAATTAAAATTTGCGACAGTATAAAATTATTTTGTGAGAAATCTACTATAGAAAAGGCAATCCCTGGCGTAATTAAAATTTGCGACAGTTGAAAATTATTTTTTGAATAATTTACTACAGAAAAGGCAATCCCTGGCGTAATGAAAATTTGCGACAGTAAAAAATAATTTTTTGAATACTATAGAAAATGCAATCCCTGGCGTAATTAAAATTTGCGATAGTAAAAAATTATTTTTTGGATAATTTACTATAGAAAAGGCAATCCCTGGCGGATTTGAAATTTGCGAGAGTAAAATATTATTTTTTGAATAATTTACTATAGAAAAGGCAATCCCTGGCGCACTTAATATTTGCGATAGTAAAAAATTAATTTGTGAGAAATTTACTATAGAAAAGGCAATCCCTGGGATATCTAAAATTTGCGACAGTAAAAAATTATTTTTTGAATAATATACTATAGAAAAGGCAATCCCTGGGATATTTAAAATTTGCGACAGTAGAAAATTATTTTTTGGCAAAATTTACTATAGAAAAGAAAATCCCTGGCGTAATTAAAATTTGCGACAGTAGAAAATTATTTTTTGAATAATTTACTATAGAAAAGGCAATCCCTGGCGTAATTAAAATTTGCGACAGTAAAAAATTATTTTGTGAGAAATTTACTATAGAAAAGGCAATCCCTGGCGCAATTAAAATTTGCGACAGTATATAATTATTTTGTGAGAAATTTACTATAGAAAAGGCAATCCCTGGGATATTTAAAATTTGCGACAGTAAAAAATTATTTTTTGAATAATTTACTATAGAAAAGGCAATCCCTGGCGTAATTAAGATTTGCGACAGTATAAAATTATTTTTTGAATAATTTACTATAGAAAAGGCAATCCGTGGCGTAATTAAAATTTGCGACAGTAAAAAATTATTTTTTGAATAATTTACTATAGAAAAGGCAATCCCTGGCGTAATTAAAACTTGCGATAGTAAAAAATTATTTTTTGAATAATTTACTATAGAAAAGGCGATCCCTGGCGCACTTAAAATTTGCGATAGTAAAAAATTAATTTGTAAGAAATTTACTATAGAAAAGGCAATCCCTGGCGCAATTAAAATTTGCGACAGTAGAAAATTATTTTTTGAACAATTTACTATAGAAAAGGCAATTCCTGGCGGATTTAAAATTTGCGACAGTAAAAAATTATTTTTTGAATAATTTACTATAGAAAAGGCAATCCCTGGCGTAATTAAAATTTGCGACAGTAGAAAATTATTTTTTGAATAATTTACTATAGAAAAGGCAATCCCTGGCGGATTTGAAATTTGCGACAGTAAAAAATTATTTTTTGAATAATTTACTATAGAAAAGGCAATCCCTGGCGTAATTAAAATTTGCGACAGTAGAAAATTATTTTTTGAATAATTTACTATAGAAAAGGCAATCCCCGGCGGATTTGAAATTTGCGACAGTAAAAAATTATTTTTTGAATAATTTACTATAGAAAAGGCAATCCCTGGCGTAATTAAAATTTGCGACAGTAGAAAATTATTTTTTGAATAATTTACTATAGAAAAGGCAATCCCCGGCGGATTTGAAATTTGCGACAGTAAAAAATTATTTTTTGAATAATTTACTATAGAAAAGGCAATCCCTGGGATATTTAAAATTTGCGACAGTAAAAAATTATTTTTTGAATAATTTAATATAGAAAAGGCAATCCCTGGGATATTTAAAATTTGCGACAGTAAAAAATTATTTTTTGAATAATTTACTATAGAAAAGGCAATCCCTGGCGCAATTAAAATTTGCGACAGTTGAAAATTATTTATTGAATAATTTACTATAGAAAAGGCAATCCCTGGTGTAATTAAAATTTGCGACAGTAAAAAATTATTTTTTGAATAATTTACTATAGAAAAGGCAATCCCTGGCGTAATTAAAATTTGCGATAGTAAAAAATTATTTTTTGAATAATTTACTATAGAAAAGGCAATCCCTGGCGGATTTGAAATTTGCGACAGTTGAAAATTATTTTTTGAATAATTTACTATAGAAAAGGCAATCCCTGGCGTAATTAAAATTTGCGACAGTATAAAATTATTTTTTGAATAATTTACTATAGAAAAGGCAATCCCTGGCGCAGTTAAAATTTGCGACAGTAAAAAATTATTTTTTGAATAATTTACTACAGAAAAGGCAATCCCTGGCGTAATTAAAATTTGCGACAGTATAAAATTATTTTTTGAATAATTTACTATAGAAAAGGAAATCCCTGGCGTAATTAAAATTTGCGACAGTTGAAAATTATTTTTTGAATAATTTACTATAGAAAATGCAATCCCTGGCGTAATTAAAATTTGCGACAGTTGAAAATTATTTTTTGAATAATTTACTATAGAAAAGGCAATCCCTGGGATATTTAAAATTTGCGACAGTAAAAAATTATTTTTTGAATAATTTACTATAGAAAATGCATTCCCTGGGATATTTAAAATTTGCGACAGTAAAAAATTATTTTTTTGCAAAATTTACTATATAAAAGGCAATCCCTGGCGTAATTAAAATTTGCGACAGTTGAAAATTATTTTTTGAATAATTTACTATAAAAAGGCAATCCCTGGGATATTTAAAATTTGCGACAGTAGAAAATTATTTTTTGCAAAATTTACTATAGAAAAGGCAATACCTGGCGTAATTAAAATTTGCGACAGTAGAAAATTATTTTTTGAATAATTTACTATAGAAAAGGCAATCCCTGGCGCACTTAAACTTTGCGATAGTAAAAAATTAAATTGTGAGCAATTTACTATAGAAAAGGCAATCCCTGGCGTAATTAAAATTTGCGACAGTATAAAATTATTTTTTGAATAATTTAATATAAAAAAGGCAATCCCTGGCGCAATTAAAATTTGCGACAGTTTAAAATTATTTTTTGAATAATTTACTATAGAAAAGGCAATCCCTGGCGCAATTAAAATTTGCGACAGTAGAAAATTATTTTTTGAATAATTTACTATAGAAAAGGCAATCCCTGGCGGATTTGAAATTTGCGAGAGTAAAAAATTATTTTTTGAATAATTTACTATAGAAAAGGCAATCCCTGGCGTAATTAAAATTTGCGATAGTAAAAAATTATTTTTTGAATAATTTACTATAGAAAAGGCAATCCCTGGCGGATTTGAAATTTGCTACAGTAAAAAATTATTTTTTGAATATTTTACTATAGAAAAGGCAATCCCTGGCCTAATTAAAATTTGCGATAGTAAAAAATTATTTTTTGAATAATTTACTATAGAAAAGGCAATCCCTGGCGTAATTAAAATTTCCGACAGTAGAAAATTATTTTTTGAATAATTTACTATAGAAAATTCAATCCCTGGCGCAATTAAAATTTGCGACAGTTGAAAATTATTTTTTGAATAATTTACTATAGAAAAGGCAATCCCTGGCGTAATTAAAATTTGCGACAGTAAGAAATTATTTTTTGAATAATTTACTATAGAAAAGGCAATCCCTGGCGTAATTAAAATTTGCGATAGAAAAAATAATTTTTTGAATAATTTACTATAGAAAAGGCAATCCCTGGCGTAATTAAAATTTGCGACAGTTGAAAATTATTTTTTGAATAATTTACTATAGAAAAGGCAATCCCTGGCGTAATTAAAATTTGCGACAGTATAAAATTATTTTTTCAATAATTCACTATAGAAAAGGCAATCCCTGGCGTAATTAAAATTTGCGACAGTAAGAAATTATTTTTTGAATAATTTACTATAGAAAAGGCAATCCCTGGCGTAATTAAAATTTGCGACAGTTGAAAATTATTTATTGAATAATTTACTATAGAAAAGGCAATCCCTGGTGTAATTAAAATTTGCGACAGTAAAAAATTATTTTTTGAATAATTTACTATAGAAAAGGCAATCCCTGGCGTAATTAAAATTTGCGATAGTAAAAAATTATTTTTTGAATAATTTACTATAGAAAAGGCAATCCCTGGCGGATTTGAAATTTGCGACAGTTGAAAATTATTTTTTGAATAATTTACTATAGAAAAGGCAATCCCTGGCGTAATTAAAATTTGCGACAGTATAAAATTATTTTTTCAATAATTCACTATAGAAAAGGCAATCCCTGGCGTAATTAAAATTTGCGACAGTAAGAAATTATTTTTTGAATAATTTACTATAGAAAAGGCAATCCCTGGCGTAATTAAAATTTGCGATAGAAAAAATAATTTTTTGAATATTTTACTATAGAAAAGGCAATCCCTGGCCTAATTAAAATTTGCGATAGTAAAAAATTATTTTTTGAATAATTTACTATAGAAAAGGCAATCCCTGGCGTAATTAAAATTTCCGACAGTAGAAAATTATTTTTTGAATAATTTACTATAGAAAATTCAATCCCTGGCGCAATTAAAATTTGCGACAGTTGAAAATTATTTTTTGAATAATCTACTATAGAAAAGGCAATCCCTGGCGTAATTAAAATTTGCGACAGTATAAAATTATTTTTTCAATAATTCACTATAGAAAAGGCAATCCCTGGCGCAATTAAAATTTGCGACAGTAAGAAATTATTTTTTGAATAATTTACTATAGAAAAGGCAATCCCTGGCGTAATTAAAATTTGCGACAGTTGAAAATTATTTATTGAATAATTTACTATAGAAAAGGCAATCCCTGGTGTAATTAAAATTTGCGACAGTAAAAAATTATTTTTTGAATAATTTACTATAGAAAAGGCAATCCCTGGCGTAATTAAAATTTGCGATAGTAAAAAATTATTTTTTGAATAATTTACTATAGAAAAGGCAATCCCTGGCGGATTTGAAATTTGCGACAGTTGAAAATTATTTTTTGAATAATTTACTATAGAAAAGGCAATCCCTGGCGTAATTAAAATTTGCGACAGTATAAAATTATTTTTTCAATAATTCACTATAGAAAAGGCAATCCCTGGCGTAATTAAAATTTGCGACAGTAAGAAATTATTTTTTGAATAATTTACTATAGAAAAGGCAATCCCTGGCGTAATTAAAATTTGCGATAGAAAAAATAATTTTTTGAATAATTTACTATAGAAAAGGCAATCCCTGGCGTAATTAAAATTTGCGACAGTTGAAAATTATTTTTTGAATAATTTACTATAGAAAAGGCAATCCCTGGCGTTATTAAAATTTGCGACAGTATAAAATTATTTTTTCAATAATTCACTATAGAAAAGGCAATCCCTGGCGTAATTAAAATTTGCGACAGTAAGAAATTATTTTTTGAATAATTTACTATAGAAAAGGCAATCCCTGGCGTAATTAAAATTTGCGATAGAAAAAATAATTTTTTGAATAATTTACTATAGAAAAGGCAATCCCTGGCGTAATTAAAATTTGCGATAGAAAAAATTATTTTTTGAATAATTTACTATAGAAAATTCAATCCCTGGCGCAATTAAAATTTGCGACAGTTGAAAATTATTTTTTGAATAATTTACTATAGAAAAGGCAATCCCTGGCGTAATTAAAATTTGCGACAGTAAGAAATTATTTTTTGAATAATTTACTATAGAAAAGGCAATCCCTGGCGTAATTAAAATTTGCGATAGAAAAAATAATTTTTTGAATAATTTACTATAGAAAAGGCAATCCCTGGCGTAATTAAAATTTGCGACAGTAGAAAATTATTTTTTGAATAATTTACTATAGAAAAGGCAATCCCCGGCGGATTTGAAATTTGCGACAGTAAAAAATTATTTTTTGAATAATTTACTATAGAAAAGGCAATCCCTGGCGTAATTAAAATTTGCGACAGTAGAAAATTATTTTTTGAATAATTTACTATAGAAAAGGCAATCCCCGGCGGATTTGAAATTTGCGACAGTAAAAAATTATTTTTTGAATAATTTACTATAGAAAAGGCAATCCCTGGGATATTTAAAATTTGCGACAGTAAAAAATTATTTTTTGAATAATTTACTATAGAAAAGGCAATCCCTGTGATATTTAAAATTTGCGACAGTAAAAAATTATTTTTTGAATAATTTACTATAGAAAAGGCAATCCCTGGCGCAATTAAAATTTGCGACAGTTGAAAATTATTTATTGAATAATTTACTATAGAAAAGGCAATCCCTGGTGTAATTAAAATTTGCGACAGTAAAAAATTATTTTTTGAATAATTTACTATAGAAAAGGCAATCCCTGGCGTAATTAAAATTTGCGATAGTAAAAAATTATTTTTTGAATAATTTACTATAGAAAAGGCAATCCCTGGCGGATTTGAAATTTGCGACAGTTGAAAATTATTTTTTGAATAATTTACTATAGAAAAGGCAATCCCTGGCGTAATTAAAATTTGCGACAGTATAAAATTATTTTTTGAATAATTTACTATAGAAAGGGCAATCCCTGGCGCAGTTAAAATTTGCGACAGTAAAAAATAATTTTTTGAATAATTTACTACAGAAAAGGCAATCCCTGGCGTAATTAAAATTTGCGACAGTATAAAATTATTTTTTGAATAATTTACTATAGAAAAGGAAATCCCTGGCGTAATTAAAATTTGCGACAGTTGAAAATTATTTTTTGAATAATTTACTATAGAAAATGCAATCCCTGGCGTAATTAAAATTTGCGACAGTTGAAAATTATTTTTTTAATAATTTACTATAGAAAAGGCAATCCCTGGGATATTTAAAATTTGCGACAGTAAAAAATTAGTTTTTGAATAATTTACTATAGAAAATGCATTCCCTGGGATATTTAAAATTTGCGACCGTAAAAAATTATTTTTTTGCAAAATTTACTATATAAAAGGCAATCCCTGGCGTAATTAAAATTTGCGACAGTTGAAAATTATTTTTTGAATAATTTACTATAAAAAGGCAATCCCTGGGATATTTAAAATTTGCGACAGTAGAAAATTATTTTTTGCAAAATTTACTATAGAAAATGCATTCCCTGGGATATTTAAAATTTGCGACAGTAGAAAATTATTTTTTGAATAATTTACTATAGAAAAGGCAATCCCTGGCGCACTTAAACTTTGCGATAGTAAAAAATTAAATTGTGAGCAATTTACTATAGAAAAGGCAATCCCTGGCGTAATTAAAATTTGCGACAGTATAAAATTATTTTTTGAATAATTTACTATAGAAAAGGAAACCCCTGGCGTAATTAAAATTTGCGATAGTAAAAAATTATTTTTTGAATAATTTACTATAGAAAAGGCAATCCCTGGCGTAATTAAAATTTGCGACAGTAAAAAATTATTTTTTTAATAATTTACTATAGTAAAGGCAATCCCTGGCGTAATTAAAATTTGCGATAGTAAAAAATTATTTTTTGAATAATTTACTATAGAAAAGGCAAACCCTGGCGTAATTAAAATTTGCGACAGTAGAAAATTATTTTTTGAATAATTTACTATAGAAAAGGCAATCATCCCTGGCGCAATTAAAATTTGCGACAGTTGAAAATTATTTTTTGAATAATTTACTATAGAAAAGGCAATCCCTGGCGTAATTAAAATTTGCGACAGCAAGATATTATTTTTTGAATAATTTACTATAGAAAAGGTAATCCCTGGCGTAATTAAAATTTGCGACAGTAGAAAATTATTTTTTGAATAATTTACTATAGAAAAGGCAATCCCTGGCGCAATTAAAACTTGCGATAGTAAAAAATTATTTTTTGAATAATTTACTATAGAAAAGGCAATCCCTGGCGTAATTAAAATTTGCGACAGTATAAAATTATTTTTTGAATAATTTAATATAAAAAAGGCAATCCCTGGCGCAATTAAAATTTGCGACAGTTTAAAATTATTTTTTGAATAATTTACTATAGAAAAGGCAATCCCTGGCGCAATTAAAATTTGCGACAGTAGAAAATTATTTTTTGAATAATTTACTATAGAAAAGGCAATCCCTGGCGGATTTGAAATTTGCGAGGGTAAAAAATTATTTTTTGAATAATTTACTATAGAAAAGGCAATCCCTGGCGTAACTAAAATTTGCGATAGTAAAAAATTATTTTTTGAATAATTTACTATAGAAAAGGCAATCCCTGGCGGATTTGAAATTTGCTACAGTAAAAAATTATTTTTTGAATATTTTACTATAGAAAAGGCAATCCCTGGCCTAATTAAAATTTGCGATAGTAAAAAATTATTTTTTGAATAATTTACTATAGAAAAGGCAATCCCTGGCGTAATTAAAATTTCCGACAGTAGAAAATTATTTTTTGAATAATTTACTATAGAAAATTCAATCCCTGGCGCAATTAAAATTTGCGACAGTTGAAAATTATTTTTTGAATAATTTACTATAGAAAAGGCAATCCCTGGCGTAATTAAAATTTGCGACAGTAAGAAATTATTTTTTGAATAATTTACTATAGAAAAGGCAATCCCTGGCGTAATTAAAATTTGCGATAGAAAAAATAATTTTTTGAATAATTTACTATAGAAAAGGCAATCCCTGGCGTAATTAAAATTTGCGACAGTTGAAAATTATTTTTTGAATAATTTACTATAGAAAAGGCAATCCCTGGCGTAATTAAAATTTGCGACAGTATAAAATTATTTTTTCAATAATTCACTATAGAAAAGGCAATCCCTGGTGTAATTAAAATTTGCGATAGTAAAAAATTATTTTTTGAATAATTTACTATAGAAAAGGCAATCCCTGGCGTAATTTAAATTTGCGACAGTTGAAAATTATTTTTTGAATAATTTACTATAGAAAAGGCAATCCCTGGCGGATTTGAAATTTGCGACAGTATAAAATTATTTTTTGAATAATTTACTATAGAAAAGGCAATCCCTGGCGCACTTAAAATTTGCGATAGTAAAAAATTAATTTGTGAGAAATTTACTATAGAAAAGGCAATCCCTGGCGCAATTAAAATTTGCGACAGTAGAAAATAATTTTTTGAATAATTTACTATAGAAAAGGCAATCCCTGGCGGATTTGAAATTTGCGACAGTAAAAAATTATTTTTTGAATAATTTACTATAGAAAAGGCAATCCCTGGCGTAATTAAAATTTGCGATAGTAAAAAATTATATTTTGAATAATTTACTATAGAAAAGGCAATCCCTGGCGTAATTAAAATTTGCGACAGTTGAAAATTATTTTTTGAATAATTTGCTATAGAAAAGGCAATCCCTGGCGCAATTAAAATTTGCGACAGTAGAAAATTATTTTTTGAATAATTTACTATAGAAAAGGCAATCCCTGTCGTAATTAAAATTTGCGACAGTAAAAAATTATTTTTTGAAGAATTTACTATAGAAAAGGCAATCCCTGGCGCAATTAAAATTTGCGACAGTAAAAAATTATTTTTTGAATAATTTACTATAGAAAAGGCAATCCCTGGCGTAATTAAAATTTGCGATAGTAAAAAATTATTTTTTGAATAATTTACTATAGAAAAGGCAATCCCTGGCGGATTTGAAATTTGCGACAGTAAAAAATTATTTTTTGAATAATTTACTATAGAAAAGGCAATCCCTGGCGCACTTAAAATTTGCGATAGTAAAAAATTATTTTTTGAATAATTTACTATAGAAAAGGCAATCCCTGGCGTAATTAAAATTTGCGACAGTTGAAAATTATTTTTTGAATAATTTACTATAGAAAAGGCAAACCTTGGAGGATTTGAAATTTGCGACAGTAAGAAATTATTTTTTGAATAATTTACTATAGAAAAGGCAATCCCTGGCGTAATTAAAATTTGCGACAGTATAAAATTATCTTGTGAGAAATTTACTATAGAAAAGGCAATCCCTGGGATATTTAAAATTTGCGACAGTAAAAAATTATTTTTTGAATAATTAACTATAGAAAAGTCAATCCCTGGCGTAATTAAAATTTGCGACAGTTGAAAATTATTTTTTGAATAATTTACTATAGAAAAGGCAATCCCTGGCGCACTTAAAATTTGCGATAGTAAAAAATTATTTTGTGAGAAATTTACTAAAGAAAAGGCAATCCCTGGGATATTTAAAATTTGCGACAGTTGAAAATTATTTTTTGAATAATTTACTATAGAAAAGGCAATCCCTGGCGGATTTGAAATTTGCGACAGTAAAAAATTATTTTTTGAATAATTTACTATAGAAAAGGCAATCCCTGGCGCACTTAAAATTTGCGATAGTAAAAAATTAATTTGTGAGAAATTTACTATAGAAAAGGCAATCCCTGGGATATTTAAAATTTGCGACAGTAAAAAATTATTTTTTGAATAATTTACTATAGAAAAGGCAATCTCTGGCGTAATTAAAATTTGCGACAGTTGAAAATTATTTTTTGAATAATTTACTATAGAAAATTCAATCCCTGGCGTAATTAAAATTTGCGATAGTAAAAAATTATTTTTTGAATAATTTACTATAGAAAAGGCAATCCCTGGCGTAATTAAAATTTGCTACAGTTGAAAATTATTTTTTGAATAATTTACTATAGAAAAGGCAATCCCTGGCGGATTTGAAATTTGCGACAGTAAGAAACTATTTTTTGAATAATTTACTATAGAAAAGGCAATCCCTGGCGTAATTAAAATTTGCGACAGTAGGAAATTATTTTTTGAATAATTTACTATAGAAAAGGCAATCCCTGGCGTATTTGAAATTTGCGACAGTAAAAAATTAATATTTTGAATAATTTACTACAGAAAAGGCAATCCCTGGCGGATTTGAAATTTGCGACAGTTGAAAATTATTTTTTGAATAATTTACTATAGAAAAGGCAATCCCTGGCGTAATTAAAATTTGCGATAGTAAAAAATTATTTTTTGAATAATTTACTATAGAAAAGGCAATCCCTGGCGTAATTAAAATTTGCGACAGTTGAAAATTATTTTTTGAATAATTTACTATAGAAAAGGCAATCCCTGGCGTAATTAAAATTTGCGATATTAAAAAATTATTTTTTGAATAATTTACTATAGAAAAGGCAATCCCTGGCGTAATTAAAATTTGCGACAGTAGAAAATTATTTTTTGAATAATTTACTATAGAAAAAGCAATCCCTGGCGCACTTAAAATTTGCGATAGTAAAAAATTAATTTGTGAGAAATTTACTATAGAAAAGGCAATCCCTGGCGCAATTAAAATTTGCGATAGTAGAAAATTATTTTTTGAATAATTTACTATAGAAAAGGCAATCCCTGGCGGATTTGAAATTTGCGACAGTAAAAAATTATTTTTTGAATAATTTAATATAGAAAAGGCAATCCCTGGCGGATTTGAAATTTGCGACAGTAAAAAATTATTTTTTGAATAATTTAATATAGAAAAGGCAATCCCTGGCGGATTTGAAATTTGCGACAGTAAAAAATTATTTTTTGAATAATTTACTATAGAAAAGGCAATCCCTGGCGTAATTAAAATTTGCGACAGTATAAAATTATTTTTTGAATAATTTACTATAGAAAAGGCAATCCCTGGCGTAATTAAAATTTGCAATATAAAATTATTTTTTGAATAATTTACTATAGAAAAGGCAATCCCTGGCGTAATTAAAATTTGCGACAGTATAAAATTATTTTTTGAATAATTTACTATAGAAAAGGCAATCCCTGGCGTAATTAAAATTTGCGACAGTTGAAAATTATTTTTTGAATAATTTACTATAGAAAATTCAATCCCTGGCGGATTTGAAATTTGCGACAGTATAAAATTATTTTTTGAATAATTTACTATAGAAAAGGCAATCCCTGGCGTAATTAAAATTTGCGATAGTAAAAAATTATTTTTTGAATAATTTACTATAGAAAAGGCAATCCCTGGCGTTATTAAAATTTGCGACAGTTGAAAATTATTTTTTGAATAATTTACTATAGAAAAGGCAATCCCTGGCGGATTTGAAATTTGCGACAGTGTAAATTATTTTTTGAATAATTTACTATAGAAAAGGCAATCCCTGGCGGATTTGAAATTTGCGATAGTAAAAAATTATTTTTTGAATAATTTACTATAGAAAAGGCAATCCCTGGCGGATTTGAAATTTGCGACAGTAAAAAATTATTTTTTGAATTATTTACTATAAAAAAGGCAATCCCTGGCGGATTTGAAATTTGCGACAGTAAAAAATTATTTTTTGAATAATTTACTATAGAAAAGGCAATCCCTGGCGTAATTAAAATTTGCGATAGTAAAAAATTATTTTTTGAATAATTTACTATAGAAAAGGTAATCCCTGGCGTAATTAAAATTTGCGACAGTAGAAAATTATTTTTTGAATAATTTACTATAGAAAAGGCAATGCCTGGCGCAATTAAAATTTGCGACAGTTGAAAATTATTTTTTGAATAATTTACTATAGAAAAGGCAATCCCTGGCGTAATTAAAATTTGCGACAGTATAAAATTATTTTTTGAATAATTTACTATAGAAAAGGCAATCCCTGGCGTAATTAAAATTTGCGACAGTATAAAATTATTTTTTGAATAATTTACTATAGAAAAGTCAATCCCTGGCGTAATTAAAATTTGCGACAGTATAAAATTATTTTTTGAATAATTTACTATAGAAAAGGCAATCCCTGGCGTAATTAAAATTTGCGACAGTTGAAAATTATTTTTTGAATAATTTACTATAGAAAAGGCAATCCCTGGCGGACTTGAAATTTGCGACAGTATAAAATTATTTTTTGAATAATTTACTATAGAAAAGGCAATCCCTGGCGCACTTAAAATTTGCGATAGTAAAAAAATATTTTTTGAATAATTTACTATAGAAATCGCAATCCCTGGCGTAATTAAAATTTGCGACAGTATAAAATTATTTTTTGAATAATTTACTATAGAAAAGGCAATCCCTGGCGTAATTAAAATTTGCGACAGTTGAAAATTATTTTTTGAATAATTTACTATAGAAAAGGCAATCCCTGGCGGATTTGAAATTTGCGACAGTATAAAATTATTTTTTGAATAATTTACTATAGAAAAGGCAATCCCTGGCGCACTTAAAATTTGCGATAGTATAAAATTATTTTTTGAATAATTTACTATAGAAAAGGCAATCCCTGGCGTAATTAAAATTTGAGACAGTATAAAATTATTTTTTGAATAATTTACTATAGAAAAGGCAATCCCTGGCGTAATTAAAATTTGCGACAGTATAAAATTATTTTTTGAATAATTTACTATAGAAAAGGCAATCCCTGGCGTAATTAAAATTTGCGACAGTATAAAATTATTTTTTGAATAATTTATTATAGAAAAGGCAATCCCTGGCGTAATTAAAATTTGCGACAGTTGAAAATTATATTTTGAATAATTTACTATAGAAAAGGCAATCCCTGGCGTAATTAAAATTTGCGACAGTAAGAAATTATTTTTTGAATAATTTACTATAGAAAAGGCAATCCCTGGCGTAATTAAAATTTGCGATAGTAAAAAATTATTTTTTGAATAATTTACTATAGAAAAGGCAATCCCTGGCGTAATTAAAATTTGCGACAGTTGAAAATTATTTTTTGAATAATTTACTATAGAAAAGGCAATCCCTGGCGGATTTGAAATTTGCGACAGTATAAAATTATTTTTTGAATAATTTACTATAGAAAAGGCAATCCCTGGCGGATTTGAAATTTGCGATAGTAAAAAATTATTTTTTGAATAATTTACTGTAGAAAAGGCAATCCCTGGCGGATTTGAAATTTGCGACAGTAAAAAATTATTTTTTGAATAATTTACTATAGAAAAGGCAATCCCTGGCGCAATTAAAACTTGCGACAGTAAAAAATTATTTTTTGAATAATTTACTATAGAAAAGGCAATCCCTGGCGTAATTAAAATTTGCGATATTAAAAAATTATTTTTTGAATAATTTACTATAGAAAAGGCAATCCCTGGCGTAATTAAAATTTGCGACAGTAGAAAATTTTTTTTTGAATAATTTATTATAGAAAGGCAATACCTGGCGCAATTAAAAGTTGCGACAGTTGAAAATTATTTTTTGAATAATTTACTATAGAAAAGGCAATCCCTGGCGTAATTAAAATTGGCGACAGTATAAAATTATTTTTTGAATAATTTACTATAGAAAAGGCAATCCCTGGCGTAATTAAAATTTGCGACAGTTGGAAATTATTTTTTGAATAATTTACTATAGAAAAGGCAATCCCTGGTGCAATTAAAATTTGCGATAGTAAAAAATTAATTTGTGAGAAATTTACTATAGAAATGGCAATCCCTGGCGCAATTAAAATTTGCGACAATAGAAAATTATTTTTTGAATAATTTACTATAGAAAAGGCAATCCCTGGCGGATTTGAAATTTGCGACAGTAAAAAATTATTTTTTGAATAATTTACTATAGAAAAGGCAATCCCTGGCGGATTTGAAATTTGCGACAGTAAAAAATTATTTTTTGAATAATTTACTATAGAAAAGGCAATCCCTGGCGTAATTAAAATTTGCGATAGTAAAAAATTAGTTTTTGAATAATTTACTATAGAAAAGGCAATCCCTGGCGTAATTAAAATTTGCAACAGTAAAAAATTATTTTTTGAATAATTTACTATAGAAAAGGCAATACTTGGCGCACTTAAAATTTGCGACAGTATAAAATTATTTTTTGAATAATATACTATAGAAAAGGCAATCTCTGGGATATTTAAAATTTACGACAGTAAAAAATTAATTTTTGAATAATTTACTATATAAAAGGCAATCCCTGGGATATTTAAAATTTGCGACAGTAAAAAATTAATTTGTGAGAAATTTACTATAGAAAAGGCAATCCCTGGCGCACTTAAAATTTGCGACAGTAGAAAATTATTTTTGGAATAATTTACTATAGAAAAGGCAATCCCTGGTGTAATTAAAATTTGCGACAGTAGAAAATTATTTTTTGAATAATTTACTATAGAAAAGGCAATCCCTGGCGCAATTAAAATTTGCGACAGTAAAAAATTATTTTTTGTATAATTTACTATAGAAAAGGCAATCCCTGGCGGATTTGAAATTTGCGACAGTAAAAAATTATTTTTTGAATAATTTACTATAGAAAAGGCAATCCCTGGCGCAATTAAAATTTGCGACAGTTGAAAATTATTTTTTGAATAATTTACTATAGAAAAGGCAATCCCTGGCGTAATTAAAATTTGCGACAGTTGAAAATTATTTTTTGAATAATTTACTATAGAAAAGGCAATCCCTGGCGTAATTAAAATTTGCGACAGTATAAAATTATTTTTTGAATAATTTACTATAGAAAAGGCAATCCCTGGCGTAATTAAAATTTGCGACAGTATAAAATTATTTTTTGAATAATTTACTATAGAAAAGGCAATCCCTGGCGTAATTAAAATTTGCGACAGTATAAAATTATTTTTTGAATAATTTACTATAGAAAAGGCAATCCCTGGCGTAATTAAAATTTGCGACAGTTGAAAATTATTTTTTGAATAATTTACTATAGAAAAGGCAATCCCTGGCGGATTTGAAATTTGCGACAGTATAAAATTATTTTTTGAATAATTTACTATAGAAAAGGCAATCCCTGGCGCACTAAAAAATTTGCGATAGTAAAAAAATATTTTTTGAATAATTTACTATAGAAATCGCAATCCCTGGCGTAATTAAAATTTGCGACAGTATAAAATTATTTTTTGAATAATTTACTATAGAAAAGGCAATCCCTGGCGTAATTAAAATTTGCGACAGTTGAAAATTATTTTTTGAATAATTTACTATAGAAAAGGCAATCCCTGGCGGATTCGAAATTTGCGACAGTACAAAATTATTTTTTGAATAATTTACTATAGAAAAGGCAATCCCTGGCGCACTTAAAATTTGCGACAGTTGAAAATTATTTTTTGAATAATTTACTATAGAAAAGGCAATCCCTGGCGTAATTAAAATTTGCGACAGTATAAAATTATTTTTTGAATAATTTACTATAGAAAAGGCAATCCCTGGCGTAATTAAAATTTGCGACAGTATAAAATTATTTTTTGAATAATTTACTATAGAAAAGGCAATCCCTGGCGTAATTAAAATTTGCGACAGTATAAAATTATTTTTTGAATAATTTATTATAGAAAAGGCAATCCCTGGCGTAATTAAAATTTGCGACAGTTGAAAATTATTTTTTGAATAATTTACTATAGAAAAGGCAATCCCTGGCGTAATTAAAATTTGCGACAGTAAGAAATTATTTTTTGAATAATTTACTATAGAAAAGGCAATCCCTGGCGTAATTAAAATTTGCGATAGTAAAAAATTATTTTTTGAATAATTTACTATAGAAAAGGCAATCCCTGGCGTAATTAAAATTTGCGACAGTTGAAAATTATTTTTTGAATAATTTACTATAGAAAAGGCAATCCCTGGCGGATTTGAAATTTGCGACAGTATAAAATTATTTTTTGAATAATTTACTATAGAAAAGGCAATCCCTGGCGGATTTGAAATTTGCGATAGTAAAAAATTATTTTTTGAATAATTTACTGTAGAAAAGGCAATCCCTGGCGGATTTGAAATTTGCGACAGTAAAAAATTATTTTTTGAATAATTTACTATAGAAAAGGCAATCCCTGGCGCAATTAAAACTTGCGACAGTAAAAAATTATTTTTTGAATAATTTACTATAGAAAAGGCAATCCCTGGCGTAATTAAAATTTGCGATATTAAAAAATTATTTTTTGAATAATTTACTATAGAAAAGGCAATCCCTGGCGTAATTAAAATTTGCGACAGTAGAAAATTATTTTTTGAATAATTTACTATAGAAAGGCAATCCCTGGCGCAATTAAAAGTTGCGAGAGTTGAAAATTATTTTTTGAATAATTTACTACAGAAAAGGCAATCCCTGGCGTAATTAAAATTTGCGACAGTATAAAATTATTTTTTGAATAATTTACTATAGAAAAGGCAATCCCTGGCGTAATTAAAATTTGCCACAGTTGAAAATTATTTTTTGAATAATTTACTATAGAAAAGGCAATCCCTGGCGCAATTAAAATTTGCGATAGTAAAAAATTAATTTGTGAGAAATTTACTATAGAAAAGGCAATCCCTGGCGCAATTAAAATTTGCGACAATAGAAAATTATTTTTTGAATAATTTACTATAGAAAAGGCAATCCCTGGCGGATTTGAAATTTGCGACAGGAAAAAATTATTTTTTGAATAATTTACTATAGAAAAGGCAATCCCTGGCGGATTTGAAATTTGCGACAGTAAAAAATTATTTTTTGAATAATTTACTATAGAAATGGCAATCCCTGGCGTAATTAAAATTTGCGATAGTAAAAAATTAGTTTTTGAATAATTTACTATAGAAAAGGCAATCCCTGGCGTAATTAAAATTTGCGACAGTAAAAAATTATTTTTTGAATAATTTACTATAGAAAAGGCAATACTTGGCGCACTTAAAATTTGCGACAGTATAAAATTATTTTTTGAATAATTTACTATAGAAAAGGCAATCCCTGGGATATTTAAAATTTACGACAGTAAAAAATTAATTTTTGAATAATTTACTATATAAAAGGCAATCCCTGGGATATTTAAAATTTGCGACAGTAAAAAATTAATTTGTGAGAAATTTACTATAGAAAAGGCAATCCCTGGCGCACTTAAAATTTGCGAAAGTAGAAAATTATTTTTGGAATAATTTACTATAGAAAAGGCAATCCCTGGCGTAATTAAAATTTGCGACAGTAGAAAATTATTTTTTGAATAATTTACTATAGAAAAGGCAATCCCTGGCGCAATTAAAATTTGCGACAGTAAAAAATTATTTTTTGAATAATTTACTATAGAAAAGGCAATCCCTGGCGGATTTGAAATTTGCGACAGTAAAAAATTATTTTTTGAATAATTTACTATAGAAAAGGTAATCCCTGGCGCAATTAAAATTTGCGACAGTTGAAAATTATTTTTTGAATAATTTACTATAGAAAAGGCAATCCCTGGCGTAATTAAAATTTGCGACAGTAAAAAATTATTTTTTGAATAATTTACTATAGAAAAGGCAATCCCTGGCGTAATTAAAATTTGCGACAGTAAAAAATTATTTTTTGAATAATTTACTATAGAAAAGGCAATCCCTGGCGTAATTAAAATTTGCGACAGTTGAAAATTATTTTTTGAATAATTTACTATAGAAAAGGCAATCCCTGGCGTAATTAAAATTTGCGACAGTAGAAAATTATTTTTTGAATAATTTACTATAGAAAAGGCAATCCCTGGCGTAATTAAAATTTGCGACAGTAAAAAATTATTTTTTGAATAATTTACTATAGAAAAGGCAATCCCTGGCGTAATTAAAATTTGCGACAGTAGAAAATTATTTTTTGAATAATTTACTATAGAAAAGGCAATCCCTGGCGCAATTAAAATTTGCGACAGTAAAAAATTATTTTTTGAATAATTTACTATAGAAAAGGCAATCCCTGGCGGATTTGAAATTTGCGACAGTAAAAAATTATTTTTTGAATAATTTACTATAGAAAAGGCAATCCCTGGCGCAATTAAAATTTGCGACAGTTGAAAATTATTTTTTGAATAATTTACTATAGAAAAGGCAATCCTTGGCGTAATTAAAATTTGCGACAGTAGAAAATTATTTTTTGAATAATTAATATAGAAAAGGCAATCCCTGGCGTAATTAAAATTTGCGACAGTAAAAAATTATTTTTTGAATAATTAACTATAGAAAAGGCAATCCCTGGCGCAATTAAAATTTGCGACAGTAAAAAATTAATTTGTGAGAAATTTACTATAGAAAAGGCAATCCCTGGCGCACTTAAAATTTGCGACAGTAGAAAATTATTTTTTGAATAATTTACTATAGAAAAGGCAATCCCTGGCGTAATTAAAATTTGCGACAGTAGAAAATTATTTTTTGAATAATTTACTATAGAAAAGGCAATCCCTGGCGTAATTAATATTTGCGACAGTAAAAAATTATTTTTTTGCAAAATTTACTATAGAAAAGGCAATCCCTGGCGTAATTAAAATTTGCGACAGTAGAAAATTATTTTTTGAATAATTTACTATAGAAAAGGCAATCCCTGGCGTAATTAAAATTTGCGACAATAGAAAATTATTTTTTGAATAATTTACTATAGAAAAGGCAATCCCTGGCGTAATTAAAATTTGCGACAGTAAAAAATTATTTTTTGAATAATTTACTAAAAGGCAATCCCTGGCGCAATTAAAATTTGCGACAGTTGAAAATTATTTTTTGAATAATTTACTATAGAAAAGGCAATCCCTGGCGTAATTAAAATTTGCGACAGTTGAAATTTATTTTTTGAATAATTTACTATAGAAAAGGCAATCCCTGGCGCAATTAAAATTTGCGACAGTTGAAAATAATTTTTTGAATAATTTACTATAGAAAAGCAATCCCTGGCGTAATTAAAATTTGCGACAGTAAAAAATTATTTTTTGAATAATTTACTATAGAAAAGGCAATCCCTGGCGTAATTAAAATTTGCGACAGTATAAAATTATTTTTTGAATAATTTACTATAGAAAAGGCAATCCCTGGCGTAATTAAAATTTGCGACAGTAGAAAATTATTTTTTGAATAATTTACTATAGAAAAGGCAATCCCTGGCGTAATTAAAATTTGCGACAGTTGAAAATTATTTTTTGAATAATTTACTATAGAAAAGGCAATCCCTGGCGTAATTAAAATTTGCGACAGTAAAAAATTATTTTTTGAATAATTTACTATAGAAAAGGCAATCCCTGGCGTAATTAAAATTTGCGACAGTAAGAAATTATTTTTTGAATAATTTACTATAGAAAAGGCAATCCCTGGCGTAATTAAAATTTGCGACAATAGAAAATTATTTTTTGAATAATTTACTATAGAAAAGGCAATCCCTGGCGTAATTAAAATTTGCGACAGTAAAAAATTATTTTTTGAATAATTTACTAAAAGGCAATCCCTGGCGCAATTAAAACTTGCGATAGTAAAAAATTATTTTTTGAATAATTTACTATAGAAAAGGCAATCCTTGGCGGATTTGAAATTTGCGACAGTAAAAAATTATTTTTTGAATAATTTACTATAGAAAAGGCAATCCCTGGCGCAATTAAAATTTGCGACAGTTGAAAATTATTTTTTGAATAATTTACTATAGAAAAGGCAATCCCTGGCGTAATTAAAATTTGCGACAGTAGAAAATTATTTTTTGAATAATTTACTATAGAAAAGGCAATCCCTGGCGTAGTTAAAATTTGCGACATTAAAAAATTATTTTTTGAATAATTTACTATAGAAAAGGCAATCCCTGGCGCAATTAAAATTTGCGACAGTAAAAAATTAATTTGTGAGAAATTTACTATAGAAAAGGCAATCCCTGGCGCACTTAAAATTTGCGACAGTAGAAAATTATTTTTTGAATAATTTACTATAGAAAAGGCAATCCCTGGCGTAATTAAAATTTGCGACAGTAGAAAATTATTTTTTGAATAATTTACTATAGAAAAGGCAATCCCTGGCGTAATTAAAATTTGCGACAGTGAAAAATTATTTTTTTGCAATATTTACTATAGAAAAGGCAATCCCTGGCGTAATTAAAATTTGCGACAGTAGAAAATTATTTTTTGAATAATTTACTATAGAAAAGGCAATCCCTGGCGTAATTAAAATTTGCGACAATAGAAAATTATTTTTTGAATAATTTACTATAGAAAAGGCAATCCGTGGCGTAATTAAAATTTGCGACAGTAAAAAATTATTTTTTGAATAATTTACTAAAAGGCAATCCCTGGCGCAATTAAAACTTGCGATAGTAAAAAATTATTTTTTGAATAATTTACTATAGAAAAGGCAATCCCTGGCGGATTTGAAATTTGCAAAGTAAAAAATTATTTTTTGAATAATTTACTATAGAAAAGGCAATCCCTGGCGTAATTAAAATTTGCGACAGTTGAAAATTATTTTTTGAATAATTTACTATAGAAAAGGCAATCCCTGGCGTAATTAAAATTTGCGACAGTAAAAAATTATTTTTTGAATAATTTACTATAGAAAAGGCAATCCCTGGCGTAATTAAAATTTGCGACAGTAAGAAATTATTTTTTGAATAATTTACTATAGAACAGGCAATCCCTGGCGTAATTAAAATTTGCGACAATAGAAAATTATTTTTTGAATAATTTACTATAGAAAAGGCAATCCCTGGCGTAATTAAAATTTGCGACAGTAAAAAATTATTTTTTGAATAATTTACTAAAAGGCAATCCCTGGCGCAATTAAAACTTGCGATAGTAAAAAATTATTTTTTGAATAATTTACTATAGAAAAGGCAATCCCTGGCGTAATTAAAATTTGCGACAGTAGAAAATTATTTTTTGAATAATTTACTGAAGAAAAGGCAATCCCTGGCGTAATTAAAATTTGCGACAGTTGAAAATTATTTTTTGAATAATTTACTATAGAAAAGGCAACCCCTGTCGTAATTAAAATTTGCGACAGTAGAAAATTATTTTTTGAATAATTTACTATAGAAAAGGCAATCCCTGGCGTAATTAAAATTTGCGACAGTAAAAAATTATTTTTTGAATAATTTACTATAGAAAAGGCATTCCCTGGCGTAATTAAAATTTGCGACAGTAGAAAATTATTTTTTGAATAATTCACTATAGAAAAGGTAATCCCTGGCGCAATTAAAATTTGCGACAGTAAAAAATTAATTTGTGAGAAATTTACTATAGAAAAGGCAATCCCTGGCGTACTTAAAATTTGCGACAGTAGAAAATTATTTTTGGAATAATTTACTATAGAAAAGGCAATCCCTGGCGCAATTAAAATTTGCGACAGTAGAAAATTATTTTTTGAATAATTTACTATAGAAAAGGCAATCCCTGGCGCAATTAAAATTTGCGACAGTTGAAAATTATTTTTTGAATAATTTACTATAGAAAAGGCAATCCCTGGCGTAATTAAAATTTGCGACAGTAAAAAATTATTTTTTGAATAATTTACTATAGAAAAGGCAATCCCTGGCGTAATTAAAATTTGCGACAGTAGAAAATTATTTTTTGAATAATTTACTATAGAAAAGGCAAACCCTGGCGCAATTAAAATTTGCGACAGTAAAAAATTATTTTTTGAATAATTTACTATAGAAAAGGCAATCCCTGGCGGATTTGAAATTTGCGACAGTAAAAAATTATTTTTTGAATAATTTACTATAGAAAAGGCAATCCCTGGCGCAATTAAAATTTGCGACAGTTGAAAATTATTTTTTGAATAATTTACTATAGAAAAGGCAATCCCTGGCGTAATTAAAATTTGCGACAGTAGAAAATTATTTTTTGAATAATTAATATAGAAAAGGCAATCCCTGGCGTAATTAAAATTTGCGACAGTAAAAAATTATTTTTTGAATAATTTACTATAGAAAAGGCAATCCCTGGCGCAATTAAAATTTGCGACAGTAAAAAATTAATTTGTGAGAAATTTACTATAGAAAAGGCAATCCCTGGCGCACTTAAAATTTGCGACAGTAGAAAATTATTTTTTGAATCATTTACTATAGAAAAGGCAATCCCTGGCGTAATTAAAATTTGCGACAGTAGAAAATTATTTTTTGAATAATTTACTATAGAAAAGGCAATCCCTGGCGTAATTAATATTTGCGACAGTAAAAAATTATTTTTTTGCAAAATTTACTATAGAAAAGCCAATCCCTGGCGTAATTAAAATTTGCGACAGTAGAAAATTATTTTTTGAATAATTTACTATAGAAAAGGCAATCCCTGGCGTAATTAAAATTTGCGACAATAGAAAATTATTTTTTGAATAATTTACTATAGAAAAGGCAATCCCTGGCGTAATTAAAATTTGCGACAGTAAAAAATTATTTTTTGAATAATTTACTAAAAGGCAATCCCTGGCGCAATTAAAATTTGCGACAGTTGAAAATTATTTTTTGAATAATTTACTATAGAAAAGGCAATCCCTGGCGTAATTAAAATTTGCGACAGTTGAAAATTATTTTTTGAATAATTTACTATAGAAAAGGCAATCCCTGGCGCAATTAAAATTTGCGACAGTTGAAAATTATTTTTTGAATAATTTACTATAGAAAAGCAATCCCTGGCGTAATTAAAATTTGCGACAGTAAAAAATTATTTTTTGAATAATTTACTATAGAAAAGGCAATCCCTGGCGTAATTAAAATTTGCGACAGTATAAAATTATTTTTTGAATAATTTACTATAGAAAAGGCAATCCCTGGCGTAATTAAAATTTGCGACAGTAGAAAATTATTTTTTGAATAATTTACTATAGAAAAGGCAATCCCTGGCGTAATTAAAATTTGCGACAGTTGAAAATTATTTTTTGAATAATTTACTATAGAAAAGGCAATCCCTGGCGTAATTAAAATTTGCGACAGTAAAAAATAATTTTTTGAATAATTTACTATAGAAAAGGCAATCCCTGGCGTAATTAAAAATTGCGACAGTAAGAAATTATTTTTTGAATAATTTACTATAGAAAAGGCAATCCCTGGCGTAATTAAAATTTGCGACAATAGAAAATTATTTTTTGAATAATTTACTATAGAAAAGGCAATCCCTGGCGTAATTAAAATTTGCGACAGTAAAAAATTATTTTTTGAATAATTTACTAAAAGGCAATCCCTGGCGCAATTAAAACTTGCGATAGTAAAAAATTATTTTTTGAATAATTTACTATAGAAAAGGCAATCCCTGGCGGATTTGAAATTTGCGACAGTAAAAAATTATTTTTTGAATAATTTACTATAGAAAAGGCAATCCCTGGCGCAATTAAAATTTGCGACAGTTGAAAATTATTTTTTGAATAATTTACTATAGAAAAGGCAATCCCTGGCGTAATTAAAATTTGCGACAGTAGAAAATTATTTTTTGAATAATTTACTATAGAAAAGGCAATCCCTGGCGTAGTTAAAATTTGCGACATTAAAAAATTATTTTTTGAATAATTTACTATAGAAAAGGCAATCCCTGGCGCAATTAAAATTTGCGACAGTAAAAAATTAATTTGTGAGAAATTTACTATAGAAAAGGCAATCCCTGGCGCACTTAAAATTTGCGACAGTAGAAAATTATTTTTTGAATAATTTACTATAGAAAAGGCAATCCCTGGCGTAATTAAAATTTGCGACAGTAGAAAATTATTTTTTGAATAATTTACTATAGAAAAGGCAATCCCTGGCGTAATTAAAATTTGCGACAGTGAAAAATTATTTTTTTGCAATATTTACTATAGAAAAGGCAATCCCTGGCGTAATTAAAATTTGCGACAGTAGAAAATTATTTTTTGAATAATTTACTATAGAAAAGGCAATCCCTGGCGTAATTAAAATTTGCGACAATAGAAAATTATTTTTTGAATAATTTACTATAGAAAAGGCAATCCCTGGCGTAATTAAAATTTGCGACAGTAAAAAATTATTTTTTGAATAATTTACTAAAGGGCAATCCCTGGCGCAAATAAAAATTGCAACAGTAAGAAATTATTTTTTGAATAATTTACTATAGAAAAGGCAATCCCTGGCGGATTTGAAATTTGCGACAGTAAAAAATTATTTTTTGAATAATTTACTATAGAAAAGGCAATCCCTGGCGCAATTAAAATTTGCGACAGTTGAAAATTATTTTTTGAATAATTTACTATAGAAAAGGCAATCCCTGGCGTAATTAAAATTTGCGACAGTAGAAAATTATTTTTTGAATAATTTACTATAGAAAAGGCAATCCCTGGCGTAGTTAAAATTTGCGACATTAAAAAATTATTTTTTGAATAATTTACTATAGAAAAGGCAATCCCTGGCGCAATTAAAATTTGCGACAGTAAAAAATTAATTTGTGAGAAATTTACTATAGAAAAGGCAATCCCTGGCGCACTTAAAATTTGCGACAGTAGAAAATTATTTTTTGAATAATTTACTATAGAAAAGGCAATCCCTGGCGTAATTAAAATTTGCGACAGTAGAAAATTATTTTTTGAATAATTTACTATAGAAAAGGCAATCCCTGGCGTAATTAAAATTTGCGACAGTGAAAAATTATTTTTTTGCAATATTTACTATAGAAAAGGCAATCCCTGGCGTAATTAAAATTTGCGACAGTAGAAAATTATTTTTTGAATAATTTACTATAGAAAAGGCAATCCCTGGCGTAATTAAAATTTGCGACAATAGAAAATTATTTTTTGAATAATTTACTATAGAAAAGGCAATCCCTGGCGTAATTAAAATTTGCGACAGTAAAAAATTATTTTTTGAATAATTTACTAAAAGGCAATCCCTGGCGCAATTAAAATTTGCGACAGTTGAAAATTATTTTTTGAATAATTTACTATAGAAAAGGCAATCCCTGGCGTAATTAAAATTTGCGACAGTAGAAAATTATTTTTTGAATAATTTACTATAGAAAAGGCAATCCCTGGCGTAATTAAAATTTGCGACAGTTGAAAATTATTTTTTGAATAATTTACTATAGAAAAGGCAATCCCTGGCGTAATTAAAATTTGCGACAGTAAAAAATTATTTTTTGAATAATTTACTATAGAAAAGGCAATCCCTGGCGTAATTAAAATTTGCGACAGTAAGAAATTATTTTTTGAATAATTTACTATAGAAAAGGCAATCCCTGGCGTAATTAAAATTTGCGACAATAGAAAATTATTTTTTGAATAATTTACTATAGAAAAGGCAATCCCTGGCGTAATTAAAATTTGCGACAGTAAAAAATTATTTTTTGAATAATTTACTAAAAGGCAATCCCTGGCGCAATTAAAACTTGCGATAGTAAAAAATTATTTTTTGAATAATTTACTATAGAAAAGGCAATCCCTGGCGTAATTAAAATTTGCGACAGTAGAAAATTATTTTTTGAATAATTTACTAAAGAAACGGCAATCCCTGGCGTAATTAAAATTTGCGACAGTTGAAAATTATTTTTTGAAAAATTTACTATAGAAAAGGCAACCCCTGTCGTAATTAAAATTTGCGACAGTAGAAAATTATTTTTTGAATAATTTACTATAGAAAAGGCAATCCCTGGCGTAATTAAAATTTGCGACAGTAAAAAATTATTTTTTGAATAATTTACTATAGAAAAGGCATTCCCTGGCGTAATTAAAATTTGCAACAATAGAAAATTATTTTTTGAATAATTTACTATAGAAAAGGCAATCCCTGGCGCAATTAAAATTTGCGACAGTAAAAAATTATTTTTTGAATAATTTACTATAGAAAAGGCAATCCCTGGCGGATTTGAAATTTGCGACAGTAAAAAATTATTTTTTGAATAATTTACTATAGAAAAGGCAATCCCTGGCGCAATTAAAATTTGCGACAGTTGAAAATTATTTTTTGAATAATTTACTATAGAAAAGGCAATCCCTGGCGTAATTAAAATTTGCGACAGTAAAAAATTATTTTTTGAATAATTTACTATAGAAAAGGCAAATCCTGGCGTAATTAAAATTTGCGACAGTAAAAAATTATTTTTTGAATAATTTACTATAGAAAAGGCAATCCCTGGCGTAATTAAAATTTGCGACAGTTGAAAATTATTTTTTGAATAATTTACTATAGAAAAGGCAATCCCTGGCGTAGTTAAAATTTGCGACAGTAAGAAATAATTTTTTGAATAATTTACTATAGAAAAGGCAATCCCTGGCGTAATTAAAATTTGCGACAGTAGAAAATTATTTTTTGAATAATTTACTATAGAAAAGGCAATCCCAGGCGTAATTAAAATTTGCGACAGTAAAAAATTATTTTTTGAATAATTTACTATAGAAAAGGCAATACCTGGCGCAATTAAAACTTGCGATAGTAAAAAATTATTTTTTGAATAATTTACTATAGAAAAGGCAATCCCTGGCGTAATTAAAATTTGCGACAGTTGAAAATTATTTTTGAATAATTTACTATAGAAAAGGCAATCCCTGGCGTAATTAAAATTTGCGACAGTTGAAAATTATTTTTTGAATAATTTACTATAGAAAAGGCAATCCCTGGCGTAATTAAAATTTGCGACAGTATAAAATTATTTTTTGAATAATTTACTTTAGAAACGGCAATCCCTGGCGCAATTAAAATTTGCGACAGTAGAAAATTATTTTTTGAATAATTTACTATAGAAAAGGCAATCCCTGGCGTAATTAAAATTTGCTACAGTATAAAATTATTTTTTGAATAATTAACTATAGAAAAAGCAATCCCTGGCGTAATTAAAATTTGCGACAGTAGAAAATTATTTTTTGAATAATTTACTATAGAAAAGGCAATCCCTGGCGCAGTTAAAATTTGCGACAGTAAAAAATTAGTTTTTGAATAATTTACTATAGAAAAGGCAATCCCTGGCGTAATTAAAATTTGCGACAGTAAAACTTTTTTTTTGAATAATTTACTATAGAAAAGGCAATTCCTGGCGTAATTAAAATCTGCGACAGTAGAAAATTATTTTTTGAATAATTTACTATAGAAAAGGCAATCCCTGGCGTAATTAAAATTTGCGACAGTATAAAATTATTTTTTGAATAATTTACTATAGAAAAGGCAATCCCTGGCGTAATTAAAATTTGCGACAGTAAAAAATTATTTTTTGAATAATTTACTATAGAAAAGGCAATCCCTGGCGCACTTCAAATTTGCGACAGTATAAAATTATTTTTTGAATAATTTACTATAGAAAAGGCAATCCCTGGCGTAATTAAAATTTGCGACAGTAGAAAATTATTTTTTGAATAATTTACTATAGAAAAGGCAATCCCTGGCGTATTTAAAATTTGCGACAGTAAGAAATTATTTTTTGAATAATTTACTATAGAAAAGACAATCCCTGGCGTAATTAAAATTTGCGACAGTATAAAATTATTTTTTGAATAATTTACTATAGAAAAGGCAATCCCTGGCGTAATTAAAATTTGCGACAGTATAAAATTATTTTTTGAATAATTTACTATAGAAAAGGCAATCCCTGGCGCAATTAAAATTTGCAAAAGTAAAAAATTATTTTTTGCAAAATTTACTGTAGAAAAGGCAATCCCTGGCGGATTTGAAATTTGCGACAGTAAAAAATTATTTTTTGCAAAATTTACCTAGCGAAATTGAAATTTGCGAGAGTAAAAAATTATTTTTTGAATAATTTACTATAGAAAAGGCAATCCCTGGCGCACTTAAAATTTGCGACAGTAAAAAATTATTTTTTGAATAATTTACTATAGAAATGTCAATCCCTGGCGTAATTAAAATTTGCGACAGTATAAAATTATTTTTTGAATAATTTACTATAGAAAAGGCAATCCCTGGCGTATTTAAAATTTGCGACAGTAGAAAATTATTTTTTGAATAATTTACTATAGAAAAGTCAATCCCTGGCGTAGTTAAAATTTGCGACAGTATAAAATTATTTTTTGAATAATTTACTATAGAAAAGGCAATCCCTGGCGTAATTAAAATTTGCGACAGTAAGAAATTATTTTTTGAATAATTTACTATAGAAAAGGCTATCCCTGGCGTAATTAAAATTTGCGACAGTAGAAAATTATTTTTTGAATAATTTACTATAGAAAAGGCAATCCCTGGCGTAATTAAAATTTGCGACAGTAAAAAATTATTTTTTGAATAATTTACTATAGAAAAGGCAATCCCTGGCGTAATTAAAATTTGCGAGAGTAAAAAATTATTTTTTGAATAATATACTATAGAAAAGGCAATCTCTGGCGCACTTAAAATTTGCGACAGTAAAAAATTATTTTTTGAATAATTTACTATAGAAAAGGCAATCCCTGGCGTAATTAAAATTTGCGACAGTAGAAAATTATTTTTTGAATAATTTACTACAGAAAAGGCAATCCCTGGCGTAATTAAAATTTGCGACAGTAAAAAATTATTTTTTGAATAATTTACTATAGAAAAGGCAATCCCTGGCGCAATTAAAATTTGCGATAGTAAAAAATTATTTTTTGAATAATTTACTATAGAAAAGGCAATCCCTGGCGTAATTAAAATTTGCGACAGTAGAAAATTATTTTTTGAATAATTTACTATAGAAAAGGCAATCCCTGGCGTATTTAAAATTTGCGACAGTAAAAAATTAATTTGTGAAAAATTTACCTGGCGAAATTGTAATTTGCGAGAGTAAAAAATTATTTTTTGAATAATTTACTATGGAAAAGGCAATCCCTGGCGCACTTAAAATTTGCGACAGTAAAAAATTATTTTTTGAATAACTTACTATAGAAAAGGCAATACCTGTCGTAATTAAAATTTGCGACAGTATAAAATTATTTTTTGAATAATTTACTATAGAACAGGCAATCCCTGGCGTATTTAAAATTTGCGACAGTAAAAAATTATTTTTTGAATAATTTACTATAGAAAAGGCAATCCCTGGCGTAATTAAAATTTTCGACAGTATAAAATTATTTTTTGAATAATTTACTATAGAAAAGGCAATCCCTGGCGAAATTAAAATTTGGGACAGTATAAAATTATTTTTTGAATAATTTACTTTAGAAAAGGCAATCCCTGGCGCAATTAAAATTTACGACAGTAGAAATTTATTTTTTGAATAATTTACTATAGAAAAGGCAATCCCTGGCGTAATTAAAATTTGCGACAGTAGAAAATTATTTTTTGAATAATTTACTATAGAAAAGGCAATCCCTGGCGTAATTAAAATTTGCGACAGTAAAAAATTATTTTTTGAATAATTTACTATAGAAAAGGCAATCCCTGGCGCAATTAAAATTTGCGATAGTAAAAAATTATTTTTTGAATAATTTACTATAGAAAAGGCAATCCCTGGCGTAATTAAAATTTGCGACAGTAGAAAATTATTTTTTGAATAATTTACTATAGAAAAGGCAATCCCTGGCGTATTTAAAATTTGCGACAGTAAAAAATTAATTTGTGAAAAATTTACCTGGCGAAATTGTAATTTGCGAGAGTAAAAAATTATTTTTTGAATAATTTACTATAGAAAAGGCAATCCCTGGCGCACTTAAAATTTGCGACAGTAAAAAATTATTTTTTGAATAATTTACTATAGAAAAGGCAATCCCAGTCGTAATTAAAATTTGCGACAGTATAAAATTATTTTTTGAATAATTTACTATAGAAAAGGCAATCCCTGACGTATTTAAAGTTTGCGACAGTAGAAAATTATTTTTTGAATAATTTACTATAGAAAAGGCAATCCCTGGCGTAATTAAAATTTTCGACAGTATAAAATTATTTTTTGAATAATTTACTATAGAAAAGGCAATCCCTGGCGAAATTAAAATTTGGGACAGTATAAAATTATTTTTTGAATAATTTACTTTAGAAAAGGCAATCCTTGGCGCAATTAAAATTTACGACAGTAGAAATTTATTTTTTGAATAATTTACTATAGAAATGGCAATCCCTGGCGTAATTAAAATTTGCGACAGTATAAACTTATTTTTTGAATAGTTGACTATAGAAAAGGCAATCCCTGGCGTAATTAAAATTTGCGAGAGTAAAAAATTATTTTTTGAATAATTTACTATAGAAAAGGCAATCCCTGGCGCACTTAAAATTTGCGACAGTAAAAAATTATATTTTGAATAATTTACTATAGAAAAGGCAATCCCTGGCGTAATTAAAATTTGCGACAGTATAAAATTATTTTTTGAATAATTTACTATAGAAAAGGCAATCCCTGGCGTATTCAAAATTTGCGACAGTAGAAAATTATTTTTTGAATAATTTACTATAGAAAAGGCAATCCCTGGCGTATTTAAAATTTGCGACAGTAGAAAATTATTTTTTGAATAATTTACTATAGAAAAGGCAATCCCTGGCGTAATTAAAATTTGCGACAGTATAAAATTATTTTTTGAATAATTTACTATAGAAAAGGCAATCCCTGGCGCAATTAAAATTTGCGACAGTAGAAAATTATTTTTTGAATAATTTACTATAGAAAAGGCAATCCCTGGCGTATTTAAAATTTGCGACAGTAGAAAATTATTTTTTGAATAATTTACTATAGAAAAGGCAATCCCTGGCGCACTTAAAATTTGCGACAGTAAAAAATTATATTTTGAATAATTTACTATAGAAAAGGCAATTCCTGGCGTAATTAAAATTTGCGACAGTATAAAATTATTTTTTGAATAATTTACTATAGAAAAGGCAATCCCTGGCGTATTTAAAATTTGCGACAGTAGAAAATTATTTTTTGAATAATTTACTATAGAAAAGGCAATCCCTGGCGTATTTAAAGTTTGCGTCAGTAGAAAATTATTTTTTGAATAATTTACTATAGAAAAGGCAATCCCTGGCGTAATTAAAATTTTCGACAGTATAAAATTATTTTTTGAATAATTTACTATAGAAAAGGCAATCCCTGGCGAAATTAAAATTTGGGACAGTATAAAATTATTTTTTGAATAATTTACTTTAGAAAAGGCAATCCTTGGCGCAATTAAAATTTACGACAGTAGAAATTTATTTTTTGAATAATTTACTATAGAAATGGCAATCCCTGGCGTAATTAAAATTTGCGACAGTATAAACTTATTTTTTGAATAGTTGACTATAGAAAAGGCAATCCCTGGCGTAATTAAAATTTGCGAGAGTAAAAAATTATTTTTTGAATAATTTACTATAGAAAAGGCAATCCCTGGCGCACTTAAAATTTGCGACAGTAAAAAATTATATTTTGAATAATTTACTATAGAAAAGGCAATCCCTGGCGTAATTAAAATTTGCGACAGTATAAAATTATTTTTTGAATAATTTACTATAGAAAAGGCAATCCCTGGCGTATTTAAAATTTGCGACAGTAGAAAATTATTTTTTGAATAATTTACTATAGAAAAGGCAATCCCTGTCGTATTTAAAATTTGCGACAGTAGAAAATTATTTTTTGAATAATTTACTATAGAAAAGGCAATCCCTGGCGTAATTAAAATTTGCGACAGTATAAAATTATTTTTTGAATAATTTACTATAGAAAAGGCAATCCCTGGCGCAATTAAAATTTGCGACAGTAGAAAATTATTTTTTGAATAATTTACTATAGAAAAGGCAATCCCTGGCGTATTTAAAATTTGCGACAGTAGAAAATTATTTTTTGAATAATTTACTATAGAAAAGGCAATCCCTGGCGTATTTAAAATTTGCGACAGTATAAAATTATTTTTTGAATAATTTACTATAGAAAAGGCAATCCCTGGCGTAATTAAAATTTGCGACAGTAGAAAATTATTTTTTGAATAATTTACTATAGAAAAGGCAATCCCTGGCGGAATTAAAATTTGCGACAGTAGAAAATTATTTTTTGAATAATTTACTATAGAAAAGGCAATGCCTGGCGCAATTAAAATTTGCGACAGTAGAAAATTATTTTTTGAATAATTTACTATAGAAAAGGCAATCCCTGGCGTATTTAAAATTTGCGACAGTAGAAAATTATTTTTTGAATAATTTACTATAGAAAAGGCAATCCCTGGCGTAATTAAAATTTGCGACAGTAGAAAATTATTTTTTGAATAATTTACTATAGAAAAGGCAATCCCTGGCGGAATTAAAATTTGCGACAGTTGAAAATTATTTTTTGAATAATTTACTATAGAAAAGGCAATCCCTGGCGTAATTAAAATTTGCGACAGTAAAAAATTATTTTTTGAATAATTTACTATAGAAAAGGCAATCCCTGGCGTAATTAAAATTTGCGACAGTAAAAAATTATTTTTTGAATAATTTACTATAAAAAAGGCAATCCCTGGCGCAATTACAATTTGCGATAGTAAAAAATTATTTTTTGAATAATTTACTATAGAAAAGGCAATCCCTGGCGTATTTAAAATTTGCAACAGTAGAAAATTATTTTTTGAATAATTTACTATAGAAAAGGCAATCCCTGGCGTAATTAAAATTTGCGAGAGTATAAAATTATTTTTTGAATAATTTACTATAGAAAAGGCAATCCCTGTCGTAATTAAAATTTGCGACAGTAGAAAATTTGAATAATTTACTATAGAAAAGGCAATCCCTGGCGTAATTAAAATTTGCGACAGTAGAAAATTATTTTTTGAATAATTTACTATAAAAAAGGCAATCCCTGGCGTAATTAAAATTTGCGACAGTAGAAAATTATTTTTTGAATAATTTACTATAGAAAAGGCAATCCCTGGCGTAATTAAAATTTGCGACAGTAGAAAATTTGAATAATTTACTATAGAAAAGGCAATCCCTGGCGTAATTAAAATTTGCGACAGTAGAAAATTTGAATAATTTACTATAGAAAAGGCAATCCCTGGCGTAATTAAAATTTGCGACAGTTGAAAATAATTTTTTGAATAATTTACTATAGAAAAGGCAGTCCCTGGCGTAATTAAAATTTGCGACAGTAAAAAATTATTTTTTGAATAATTTACTATAGAAAAGGCAATCCCTGGCGTAATTAAAATTTGCGACAGTATAAAATCATTTTTTGAATAATTTACTATAGAAAAGGCAATCCCTGGCGCAATTACAATTTGCGATAGTAAAAAATTATTTTTTGCAAAATTTACTGTAGAAAAGGCAATCCCTGGCGTATTTAAAATTTGCGACAGTAAAAAATTATTTTTTGAATAATTTACGATAGAAAAGGCAATCCCTGGCGTAATTAAAATTTGCGACAGTAGAAAACTATTTTTTGAATAATTTACTATAGAAAAGGCAATCCCTGGCGGATTTGAAATTTGCGACAGTAAAAAATTATTTTTTGAATAATTTACTATAGAAAAGGCAATCCCTGGCGTAATTAAAACTTGCGATAGTAAAAAATTATTTTTTGAATAATGTACTATAGAAAAGGCAATCCCTGGCGTAATTAAAATTTGCGACAGTAGAAAATTATTTTTTGAATAATTTACTATAGAAAAGGCAATCCCTGGCGTAATTAAAATTCGCGACAGTAGAAAATTATTTTTTGAATAATTTACTATAGAAAAGGCAATCCCTGGCGTAATTAAAATTTGCGACAGTAGAAAATTTGAATAATTTACTATAGAAAAGGCAATCCCTGGCGTAATTAAAATTTGCGACAGTTGAGAATTATTTTTTGAATAATTTACTATAGAAAAGGCAGTCCCTGGCGTAATTAAAATTTGCGACAGTAAAAAATTATTTTTTGAATAATTTACTATAGAAAAGGCAATCCCTGGCGTAATTAAAATTTGCGACAGTATAAAATTATTTTTTGAATAATTTACTATAAAAAAGGCAATCCCAGGCGAAATTATAATTTGCGATAGTAAAAAATTATTTTTTGCAAAATTTACTGTAGAAAAGGCAATCCCTGGCGTATTTAAAATTTGCGACAGTAAAAAATTATTTTTTGAATAATTTACGATAGAAAAGGCAATCCCTGGCGTATTTAAAATTTGCGACAGTAAAAAATTATTTTTTGAATAATTTACTATAGAAAAGGCAATCCCTGGTGCACTTAAAATTTGCGACAGTAGAAAATTATTTTTTGAATAATTTACTATAGAAAAGGCAATCCCTGGCGTAATTAAAATTTGCGACAGTAGAAAATTATTTTTTGAATAATTTACTATAGAAAAGGCAATCCCTGGCGTATTTAAAATTTGCGACAGTAAAAAATTAATTTGTGAGAAATTTACTATAGAAAAGGCAATCCCTGGCGCAATTAAAATTTGCGACAGTAAAAAATTATTTTTTGCATAATTTACTATAGAAAAGGCAATCCCTGGCGCACTTAAAATTTTCGACAGTAAAAAATTATTTTTTGAATAATTTACTATAGAAAAGGCAATCCTTGGCGCAATTAAAATTTGCAACTGTAAAATTTTTTTTTTGCAAAATTTACTGTAGAAAAGGCAATCCTTGGCGGATTTGAAATTTGCAACAGTAAAAAATTATTTTTTGAATAATTTACTATAGAAAAGGGAATCCCTGGCGTATTTAAAATTTGCGACAGTAGAAAATTATTTTTTGAATAATTTACTATAGAAAAGGCAATCCCTGGCGTATTTAAAATTTGCGACAGTAAAAAATTATTGTTTGAATAATTTACTATAGAAAAGGCAATCCCTGGCGTAATTAAAATTTGCGACAGTAGAAAATAATTTTTTGAATAATTTACTATAGAAAAGGCAATCCCTGGCGTATTTAAAATTTGCGACAGTAAAAAATTATTTTTTGAATAATTTACTATAGAAAAGGCAATCCCTGGCGTAATTAAAATTTGTGACAGTAAAAAATTATTTTTTGTATAATTTACTATAAAAAAGGCAATCCCTGTCGCAATTACAATTTGCGACAGTAAAAAATTATTTTTTGCAAAATTTACTGTAGAAAAGGCAATCCCTGGCGTAATTAAAATTTGCGACAGTAAAAAATTATTTTTTGAATAATTTACTATAGAAAAGGCAATCCCTGGCGCAATTACAATTTGCGATAGTAAAAAATTATTTTGTGCAAAATTTACTGTAGAAAAGGCAATCCCTGGCGTAATTAAAATTTGCGACAGTAAAAAATTATTTTTTGAATAATTAGCTACAGAAAAGGCAATCCCTGGCGTAATTAAAATTTGCGACAGTATAAAATTATTTTTTGAATAATTTACTATAGAAAAGGCAATCCCTGGCGCAATTAAAATTTGCAACAGTAGAAAATTATTTTCTGAATAATTTACCATAGAATAGGCAATCCCTGGAGTAATTAAAATTTGCGACAGTTGAAAATTATTTTTTGAATAATTTACTATAGAAAAGGCAATCCCTGGCGTAATTAAAATTTGCGACAGTAGAAAATTAATATTTTGAAAAATTTACTATAGAAAAGGCAATCCCTGGCGCAATTAAAATTTGCGATAGTAAAAAATTATTTTTTGCAAAATTTACTGTAGAAAAGCAATCCCTGGCGGATTTGAAATTTGCGACAGTAAAAAATTCTTTTTTGAATAATTTACTATAGAAAAGGCAATCCCTGGCGTATTTAAAATTTGCGACAGTAAGAAATTATTTTTTGAATAATTTACTATAGAAAAGGCAATCCCTGGCGTAATTAAAATTTGCGACAGTATAAAATTATTTTTTGAATAATTTACTATAGAAAAGGCAATCCCTGGCGTAGTTAAAATTTGCGACAATTGAAAATTATTTTTTGAATAATTTACTATAGAAAAGGCAATCCCTGGCGCACTTAAAATTTGTGACAGTAGAAAATTATTTTTTGAATAATTTACTATAGAAAAGGCAATCCCTGGCGTATTTAAAATTTGCGACAGTATAAAATTATTTTTTGAATAATTTACTATAGAAAAGGCAATCCCTGGCGCAATTAAAATTTGCAACAGTAGAAAATTATTTTTTGAATAATTTACTATAGAAAAGGCAATCCCTGGCGTAATTAAAATTTGCGACAGTTGAAATTTATTTTTCGAATAATTTACTATAGAAAAGGCAATCCCTGGCGTAATTAAAATTTGCGACAGTATAAAATTATTTTTTGAATAATTTACTATAGAAAAGGCAATCCCTGGCGTAATTAAAATTTGCGACAGTATAAAATTATTTTTTGAATAATTTACTATAGAAAAGGCAATCCCTGGCGCAATTAAAATTTGCGACAGTAGAAAATTAGTTTTTGAATAATTTACTATAGAAAAGGCAATCCCTGGCGTAATTAAAATTTGCGACAGTAGAAAATTATTTTTTGAATAATTTACTATAGAAAAGGCAATCCCTGGCGTAATTAAAATTTGCGACAGTAAAAAATTATTTTTTGAATAATTTACTATAGAAAAGTCAATCCTTGGCGTAATTAAACTTTGCGACAGTATAAAATTATTTTTTGAATAATTTACTATAGAAAAGGCAATCCCTGGCGCAATTACAATTTGCGATAGTAAAAAATTATTTTTTGCAAAATTTACTGTAGAAAAGGCAATCCCTGGCGTATTTAAAATTTGCGATAGTAAAAAATTATTTTTTGAATAATTTACTATAGAAAAGGCAATCCCTGGCGTAATTAAAATTTGCGACAGTAAAAAATTATTTTTTGAATAATTTACTATAGAAAAGGCAATCCCTGGCGTAATTAAAATTTGCGACAGTAGAAAATTATTTTTTGAATAATTTACTATAGAAAAGACAATCCCTGGCGGATTTGAAATTTGCGACAGTAAAAAATTATTTTTTGAATAATTTACTATAGAAAAGGCAATCCCTGGCGTAATTAAAATTTGCGACAGTATAAGATTATTTTTTGAATAATTTACTATAGAAAAGGCAATCCCTGGCGTAATTAAAATTTGCGACAGTATAAAATTATTTTTTGAATAATTTACTATAGAAAAGGCAATCCCTGGCGCAATTAAAATTTGCGACAGTAAAAAAGTATTTTTTGCAAAATTTACTATAGAAAAGGCAATCCCTGGCGCACTTAAAATTTGCGACAGTAGAAAATTATTTTTTGAATAATTTACTATAGAAAAGGCAATCCCTGGCGTAATTAAAATTTGCGACAGTAGAAAATTATTTTTTGAATAATTTACTATGGAAAAGGCAATCCCTGGCGTAATTAAAATTTGCGACAGTAGAAAATTATTTTTTGAATAATTTACTATAGAAAAGGCAATCCCTGGCGTAATTAAAATTTGCGACAGTAGAAAATTATTTTTTGAATAATTTACTATAGAAAAGGCAATCCCTGGCGTAATTAAAATTTGCGACATTAGAAAATTATTTTTTGAATAATTTACTATAGAAAAGGCAATCCCTGGCGGATTTGAAATTTGCGACAGTAAAAAATTATTTTTTGAATAATTTACTATAGAAAAGGCAATCCCTGGCGTAATTAAAATTTGCGACAGTATAAAATTATTTTTTGAATAATTTACTATAGAAAAGGCAATCCCTGGCGTATTTAAAATTTGCGACAGTAAAAAATTATTTTTGAATAATTTACTATAGAAAAGGCAATCCCTGGCGCACTTAAAATTTGCGACAGTAAAAAATTATTTTTTGAATAATTTACTTTATAAAAGGCAATCCCTGGCGTAATTAAAATTTGCGACAGTAGAAAATTATTTTTTGAATAATTTACTATAGAAATGGCAATCCCTGGCGTAATTAAAATTTGCGACAGTAGAAAATTATTTTTTGAATAATTTACTATAGAAAAGGCAATCGCTGGCGCAATTAAAATTTGCAACAGTAAAAAATTATTTTTTGCAAAATTTACTATAGAAAAGGCAATCCCTGGCGTAATTAAAATTTGCAACAGTAAAAAATTATTTTTTGCAAAATTTACTATAGAAAAGGCAATCCCTGGCGTAATTAAAACTTGCAATAGTAAAAAATTATTTTTTAATAATTTACTGTAGAAAAGGCAATCCCTGGCGTAATTAAAACTTGCGACAGTAGAAAATTATTTTTTGAATAATTTACTATAGAAAAGTCAATCCCTGGCGTAATTAAAATTTGCGACAGTAGAAAATTATTTTTTGAATAATTTACTATAGAAAAGGTAATCCCTGGCGTAATTAAAATTTGCGACAGTAGAAAATAATTTTTTGAATAATTTACTATAGAAAAGGCAATCCCTGGCGCACTTAAAATTTGCGACAGTAAAAAATTATTTTTTGAATAATTTACTATAGAAAAAGCAATCCCTGGCGTAATTAAAATTTGCGACAGTAAAAAATTATTTTTTGAATAATTTACTATAGAAAAGGCAATCCCTGGCGCAATTAAAATTTGCGACAATAAAAAATTATTTTTTGAATAATTTACTATAGAAAAGGCAATCCCTGGCGTAATTAAAATTTGCGACAGTAGAAAATTATTTTTTGAATAATTTACTATAGAAAAGGCAATCCCTGGCGCACTTAAAATTTGCGACAGTAAAAAATTATTTTTTGAATAATTTACTATAGAAAAGGCAATCCCTGGCGTAATTAAAATTTGCGACAGTAAAAAATTATTTTTTGAATAATTTACTATAGAAAAGGCAATCCCTGGCGCACTTAAAATTTGCGACAGTAAAAAAATTATTTTTTGAATAATTTACTATAGAAAAGGCAATCCCTGGCGCAATTACAATTTGCGATAGTAAAAAATTATTTTTTGAATAATTTACTATAGAGAAGGCAATCCCTGGGGTAATTAAAATTTGCGACAGTAGAAAATTATTTTTTGAATAATTTACTATAGAAAAGGCAATCCCTGGCGTAATTAAAATTTGCAACAGTAAAAAATTATTTTTTGCAAAATTTACTATAGAATAGGCAATCCCTGGCGTAATTAAAATTTGCGACAGTAGAAAATTATTTTTTGAATAATTTACTATAGAAAAGGCAATCCCTGGCGCAATTAAAATTTGCGACAGTAAAAAATTAGTTTTTGAATAATTTACTATAGAAAAGGCAATCCCTGGCGTAATTAAAATTTGCGACAGTAGAAAATTATTTTTTGAATAATTTACCAAAAAAAAGGCAATCCCAGGCGTAATTAAAATTAGCGACAGTAGAAAATTATTTATTGAATAATTTACTATAGAAAAGGCAATCCCTGGCGCACTTAAAATATGCGACAGTAAAAAATTATTTTTTGAATAATTTACTATAGAAAAGGCAATCCCTGGCGTAATTAAAATTTGCGACAGTAAAAAATTATTTTTTGAATAATTTACTATAGAAAAGGCAATCCCTGGCGCAATTAAAATTTGCGACAGTAAAAAATTATTTTTTGAATAATTTACTATAGAAAAGGCAATCCCTGGCGTAATTAAAATTTGCGACAGTAGAAAATTATTTTTTGAATAATTTACTATAGAAAAGGCAATCCCTGGCGGATTTGAAATTTGCGACAGTAAAAAATTAATTTTTGAATTAATTTACTACAGAAAAGGCAATCCCTGGCGTATTTAAAATTTGCGACAGTAAAAAATTAATTTGTGAGAAATTTACTATAGAAAAGGCAATCCCTGGGATATTTAAAATTTGCGACAGTAAAAAATTATTTTTTGAATAATTTACTATAGAAAAGGCAATCCCTGGCGTATTTAAAATTTGCGACAGAAAAAAATTATTTTTTGAATAATTTACTATAGAAAAGGCAATCCCTGGCGCAGTTAAAATTTGCGACAGTAAAAAATTATTTTTTGAATAATTTACTATAGAAAAGGCAATGCCTGGCGTAATTAAAATTTGCGACAGTAAAAAATTATTTTTTGAATAATTTACTATAGAAAAAGCAATCCCTGGCGTAATTAAAATTTGCGACAGTAGAAAATTATTTTTTGAATAATTTACTATAGAAAAGGCAATCCCTGGCGTAATTAAAATTTGCGACAGTAAAAAATTATTTTTTGAATAATTTACTATAGAAAAGGCAATCCCTGGCGCAATTACAATTTGCGACAGAAAAAAATTATTTTTTGAATAATTTACTATAGAAAAGGCAATCCCTGGCGCAGTTAAAATTTGCGACAGTAAAAAATTATTTTTTGAATAATTTACTATAGAAAAGGCAATGCCTGGCGTAATTAAAATTTGCGACAGTAAAAAATTATTTTTTGAATAATTTACTATAGAAAAAGCAATCCCTGGCGTAATTAAAATTTGCGACAGTAGAAAATTATTTTTTGAATAATTTACTATAGAAAAGGCAATCCCTGGCGTAATTAAAATTTGCGACAGTAAAAAATTATTTTTTGAATAATTTACTATAGAAAAGGCAATCCCTGGCGCAATTACAATTTGCGACAGTAAAAAATTATTTTTTGAATAATTTACTATAGAAAAGGCAATCCCTGGCGCACTTAAAATTTGCGACAGTAAAAAATTATTTTTTGAATAATTTACTATAGAAAAGGCAATCCTTGGCGTAATTAAAATTTGCGACAGTAAAAAATTATTTTTTGAATAATTTACTATAGAAAAGGCAATCCCTGGCGCACTTAAAATTTGCGACAGTTAAAAATTATTTTTTGAATAATTTACTATAGAAAAGGCAATCCCTGGCGTAATTAAAATTTGCGACAGTATAAAATTATTTTTTGAATAATTTACTATAGAAAAGGCAATCCCTGGCGCAATTAAAATTTGCGACAGTAGAAAATTATTTTTTGAATAATTTACTATAGAAAAGGCAATCCCTGGCGGATTTGAAATTTGCGACAGTAAAAAATTATTTTTTGAATAATTTACTATAGAAAAGGCAATCCCTGGCGCAATTAAAATTTGCGACAGTAAAAAATTATTTTTTGAATAATTTACTATAGAAAAGGCAATCCCTGGCGCACTTAAAATTTGCGACAGTAAAAAATTATTTTTTGAATAATTTACTATAGAAAATGCAATCCCTGGCGCAATTACAATTTGCGATAGTAAAAAATTATTTTTTGAATAATTCACTATAGAAAAGGCAATCCCTGGCGTAATTAAAATTTGCGACAGTAGAAAATTATTTTTTGAATAATTTAATATAGAAAAGGCAAACCCTGGCGTAATTAAAATTTGCGACAGTAGAAAATTATTTTTTGAATAATTTACTATAGAAAAGGCAATCCCTGGCGTAATTAAAATTTGCAACAGTAAAAAATTATTTTTTGCAAAATTTACTATAGAAAAGGCAATCCCTGGCGTAATTAAAATTTGCGACAGTAGAAAATTATTTTTTGAATAATTTACTATAGAAAAGGCAATCCCTGGCGCAATTAAAATTTGCGACAGTAAAAAATTAGTTTTTGAATAATTTACTATAGAAAAGGCAATCCCTGGCGTAATTAAAATTTGCGACAGTAGAAAATTATTTTTTGAATAATTTACCAAAAAAAAGGCAATCCCAGGCGTAATTAAAATTAGCGACAGTAGAAAATTATTTATTGAATAATTTACTATAGAAAAGGCAATCCCTGGCGCACTTAAAATATGCGACAGTAAAAAATTATTTTTTGAATAATTTACTATAGAAAAGGCAATCCCTGGCGTAATTAAAATTTGCGACAGTAAAAAATTATTTTTTGAATAATTTACTATAGAAAAGGCAATCCCTGGCGCAATTAAAATTTGCGACAGTAAAAAATTATTTTTTGAATAATTTACTATAGAAAAGGCAATCCCTGGCGTAATTAAAATTTGCGACAGTAGAAAATTATTTTTTGAATAATTTACTATAGAAAAGGCAATCCCTGGCGGATTTGAAATTTGCGACAGTAAAAAATTAATTTTTGAATTAATTTACTACAGAAAAGGCAATCCCTGGCGTATTTAAAATTTGCGACAGTAAAAAATTAATTTGTGAGAAATTTACTATAGAAAAGGCAATCCCTGGGATATTTAAAATTTGCGACAGTAAAAAATTATTTTTTGAATAATTTACTATAGAAAAGGCAATCCCTGGCGTATTTAAAATTTGCGACAGAAAAAAATTATTTTTTGAATAATTTACTATAGAAAAGGCAATCCCTGGCGCAGTTAAAATTTGCGACAGTAAAAAATTATTTTTTGAATAATTTACTATAGAAAAGGCAATGCCTGGCGTAATTAAAATTTGCGACAGTAAAAAATTATTTTTTGAATAATTTACTATAGAAAAAGCAATACCTGGCGTAATTAAAATTTGCGACAGTAGAAAATTATTTTTTGAATAATTTACTATAGAAAAGGCAATCCCTGGCGTAATTAAAATTTGCGACAGTAAAAAATTATTTTTTGAATAATTTACTATAGAAAAGGCAATCCCTGGCGCAATTACAATTTGCGACAGTAAAAAATTATTTTTTGAATAATTTACTATAGAAAAGGCAATCCCTGGCGCACTTAAAATTTGCGACAGTAAAAAATTATTTTTTGAATAATTTACTATAGAAAAGGCAATCCTTGGCGTAATTAAAATTTGCGACAGTAAAAAATTATTTTTTGAATAATTTACTATAGAAAAGGCAATCCCTGGCGCACTTAAAATTTGCGACAGTTAAAAATTATTTTTTGAATAATTTACTATAGAAAAGGCAATCCCTGGCGTAATTAAAATTTGCGACAGTATAAAATTATTTTTTGAATAATTTACTATAGAAAAGGCAATCCCTGGCGCAATTAAAATTTGCGACAGTAGAAAATTATTTTTTGAATAATTTACTATAGAAAAGGCAATCCCTGGCGGATTTGAAATTTGCGACAGTAAAAAATTATTTTTTGAATAATTTACTATAGAAAAGGCAATCCCTGGCGCAATTAAAATTTGCGACAGTAAAAAATAATTTTTTGAATAATTTACTATAGAAAAGGCAATCCCTGGCGCACTTAAAATTTGCGACAGTAAAAAATTATTTTTTGAATAATTTACTATAGAAAATGCAATCCCTGGCGCAATTACAATTTGCGATAGTAAAAAATTATTTTTTGAATAATTCACTATAGAAAAGGCAATCCCTGGCGTAATTAAAATTTGCGACAGTAGAAAATTATTTTTTGAATAATTTAATATAGAAAAGGCAAACCCTGGCGTAATTAAAATTTGCGACAGTAGAAAATTATTTTTTGAATAATTTACTATAGAAAAGGCAATCCCTGGCGCAATTAAATTTTGCGACAGTAAAAAATTATTTTTTGCAAAATTTACTATAGAAAAGGCAATCCCTGGCGCACTTAAAATTTGCGACAGTAGAAAATTATTTTTTGAATAATTTACTATAGAAGAGGCAATCCCTGGCGTAATTAAAATTTGCGACAGTAAAAAATTATTTTTTGAATAATTTACTATAGAAAAGGCAATCCCTGGCGCAATTAAAATTTGCGACAGTAAAAAATTATTTTTTGAATAATTTACTATAGAAAAGGCAATCCCTGGCGTAATTAAAATTTGCAACAGTATAAAATTATTTATTGAATAATTTACTATAGAAAAGGCAATCCCTGGCGCAATTAAAATTTGCGAGAGTAGAAAATTATTTTTTGAATAATTTACTATAGAAAAGGCAATCCCTGGCGTAATTAAAATTTGCGACAGTAGAAAATTATTTTTTGAATAATTTACTATAGAAAAGGCAATCCCTGGCGTAATTAAAATTTGCGACAGTATAAAATTATTTTTTGAATAATTTACTATAGAAAAGGCAATCCCTGGCGCACTTAAAATTTGCGACAGTAGAAAATTATTTTTTGAATAATTTACTATAGAAAAGGCAATCCCTGGCGTATTTAAAATTTGCGACAGTAGAAAATTATTTTTTGAATAATTTACTATAGACAAGGCAATCCCTGGCGTAATTAAAATTTGCGAGAGTAAAAAATTATTTTTTGAATAATTTACTATAGAAAAGGCAATCCCTGGCGCAATTATAATTTGCGACAGTAGAAAATTATTTTTTGAATAATTTACTATAGAAAAGGCAATCCCTGGGATATTTAAAATTTGCGACAGTAAAAAATTATTTTTTGAATAATTTACTATAGAAAAGGCAATCCCTGGCGTAATTAAAACTTGCAATAGTAAAAAATTATTTTTTGAATAATTTACTGTAGAAAAGGCAATCCCTGGCGTAATTAAAATTTGCGACAGTAAAAAATTATTTTTTGAATAATTTACTCTAGAAAAAGCAATCCCTGGCGCAATTAAAATTTGCGATAGTAAAAAATTATTTTTTGCAAAATTTACTATAGAAAAGGCAATCCCTGGCGTAATTAAAATTTGCGACAGTAGAAAATTATTTTTTGAATAATTTACTATAGATAAGGCAATCCCTGGCGCACTTAAAATTTGCGACAGTAAAAAATTATAATAATTTACTATAGAAAAGGCAATCCCTGGCGTAATTAAAATTTGCGACAGTACAAAATTATTTTTTGAATAATTTAATATAGAAAAGGCAATCCCTGGCGTAATTAAAATTTGCGACAGTAGAAAATTATTTTTTGGATAATTTACTATAGAAAAGGCAATCCCTGGCGCAATTAAAATTTGCGACAGTAAAAAATTATTTTTTGCAAAATTTATTATAGAAAAGGCAATCCCTGGCGCACTTAAAATTTGCGACTGTAGAAAATTATTTTTTGAATAATTTACTATAGAAGAGGCAAGCCCTGGCGTAATTAAAATTTGCGACAGTAAAAAATTATTTTTTGAATAATTTACTATAGAAAAGGCAATCCCTGGCGCAATTAAAATTTGCGACAGTAAAAAATTATTTTTTGAATAATTTACTATAGAAAAGGCAATCCCTGGCGTTATTAAAATTTGCAACAGTATAAAATTATTTTTTGAATAATTTACTATAGAAAAGGCAATCCCTGGCGCAATTAAAATTTGCGACAGTAGAAAATTATTTTTTGAATAATTTACTATAGAAAAGGCAATCCCTGGGATATTTAAAATTTGCGACAGTAAAAAATTATTTTTTGAATAATTTACTATAGAAAAGGCAATCCCTGGCGTAATTAAAACTTGCAATAGTAAAAAATTATTTTTTGAATAATTTACTGTAGAAAAGGCAATCCCTGGCGTAATTAAAATTTGCGACAGTAAAAAATTATTTTTTGAATAATTTACTATAGAAAAGGCAATCCCTGGCGCAATTAAAATTTGCGACAGTAGAAAATTATTTTTTGAATAATTTACTATAGAAAAGGCAATCCCTGGCTTAATTAAAATTTGCGACAGTATAAAATTATTTTTTGAATAATTTACTATAGAAAAGGCAAACCCTGGCGGATTTGAAATTTGCGACAGTAAAAAATTATTTTTTGAATAGTTTACTATAGAAAAGGCAATCCCTGGCGCAATTAAAATTTGCGACAGTAAAAAATTATTTTTGAATAATTTACTATAGAAAAGGCAATCCCTGGCGGATTTGAAATTTGCCACAGTAAAAAATTATTTTTTGAATAATTTACTATAGAAAAGGCAATTCCTGACGTAATTAAAATTTGCGACAGTTGAAAATTATTTTTTGAATAATTTACTATAGAAAAGGCAATCCCTGGCGTATTTAAAATTTGCGACAGTAAAAAATTAATTTGTGAGAAATTTACTATAGAAAAGGCAATTCCTGGGATATTTAAAATTTGCGACAGTAAAAAATTATTTTTGCAAAATTTACTATAGAAAAGGCAATCCCTGGCACAATTAAAATTTGCGACAGTAGAAAATTATTTTTTGAATAATTTACTATAGAAAATGCAATCCCTGGCGGATTTAAAATTTGCGACAGTTGAAAATTATTTTTTGAATAATTTACTATAGAAAAGGCAATCCCTGGCGTAATTAAAATTTGCGACAGTAAAAAATTAATATTTTGAATAATTTACTATAGAAAAGGCAATCCCTGGCGCAATTAAAATTTGCGACAGTAGAAAATTATTTTTTGAATAATTTACTATAGAAAAGGCAATCCCTGGCGTAATTAAAATTTGCGACAGTAGAAAATTATTTTTTGAATAATTTACTACAGAAAAGGCAATCCCTGGCGCACTTAAAATTTGCGACAGTTGAAAATTATTTTTTGAATAATTTACTATAGAAAAGGCAATCCCTGGCGGATTTGAAATTTGCGATAGTAAAAAATTATTTTTTGAATAATTTACTATAGAAAAGGCAATCCCTGGCGGATTTGAAATTTGCGACAGTAAAAAATTATTTTTTGAATAATTTACTATAGAATAGGCAATCCCTGGCGTAATTAAAATTTGCGACAGTAGAAAATTATTTTTTGAATAATTTACTATAGAAAAGGCAATCCCTGGCGTAATTAAAATTTGCGACAGTAGAAAATTATTTTTTGAATAATTTACTATAGAAAAGGCAATCCCTGGCGTAATTAAAATTTGCGACAGTATTATATTGTTTTTTGAATAATTTACTATAGAAAAGGCAATCCCTGCGTAATTAAAATTTGCGATAGTAAAAAATTATTTTTTGAAAAATTTACTGTAGAAAAGGCAATCCCTGGCGGATTTGAAATTTGCGACAGTAAAAAATTATTTTTTGAATAATTTACTATAGAAAAGGCAATCCCTGGCGTAATTAAAATTTGCGACAGTAAAAAATTATTTTTTGAATAATTTACTATAGAAAAGGCAATCTCTGGCGGATTTGAAATTTGCGACAGTAAAAAATTATTTTTTGAATAATTTACTATAGAAAAGGCAATCCCTGGCGTAATTAAAATTTGCGACAGTAGAAAATTATTTTTTGAATAATTTACTATAGAAAAGGCAATCCCTGGGATATTTAAAATTTTCGACAGTAAGAAATTATTTTTGAATAATTTACTATAGTAAAGGCAATCCCTGGCGCACTTAAAATTTGCGACAGTATAAAATTATTTTTTGAATAATTTACTATAGAAAAGGCAATCCCTGGCGTAATTAAAATTTGCGACTGTAGAAAATTATTTTTTGAATAATTTACTATAGAAAAGGCAATCCCTGGCGTAATTATAATTTGCGACAGTAAAAAATTATTTTTTGAATAATTTACTATAGAAAAGGCAATCCCTGGCGCAATTACAATTTGCGACAGTAGAAAATTATTTTTTGAATAATTTACTATAGAAAAGGCAATCCCTGGCGCACTTAAAATTTGCGACAGTAAAAAATTATTTTTTGAATAATTTACTATAGAAAAGGCAATCCCTGGCGTAATTAAAACTTGCAATATTAAAAAATTATTTTTTGAATAATTTACTGTAGAAAAGGCAATCCCTGGCGTAATTAAAATTTGCGACAGTAAAAAATTATTTTTTGAATAATTTACTATAGAAAAGGCAATCCCTGGCGCAATTAAAATTTGCGAAAGTAATAAATTATTTTTTGCAAAATTTACTATAGAAAAGGCAATCCCTGGCGTAATTAAAATTTGCGACAGTAGAAAATTATTTTTTGAATAATTTACTATAGATAAGGCAATCCCTGGCGCACTTAAAATTTGGGACAGTAAAAAATTATAATAATTTACTATAGAAAAGGCAATCCCTGGCGTAATTAAAATTTGCGACAGTAGAAAATTATTTTTTGAATAATTTACTATAGAAAAGGCAATCCCTGGCGGATTTGAAATTTGCGACAGTAAAAAATTATTTTTTGAATAATTTACTATAGAAAAGGCAATCCCTGGCTTAATTAAAATTTGCGACAGTTGAAAATTATTTTTTGAATAATTTACTATAGAAAAGGCAATCCCTGGGATATTAAAATTTGCTACAGTAAAAAATTATTTTTTGAATAATTTACTATAGAAAAGGCAATCCCTGGCGTAATTAAAATTTGCGACAGTAGAATATTATTTTTTGAATAATTTACTATAGAAAAGGCAATCCCTGGCGTAATTAAAATTTGCGATAGTTAAAAATTATTTTTTGAAAAATTTACTATAGAAAAGGCAATCCCTGGCGTAATTAAAATTTGCGACAGTAGAAAATTATTTTTGAATAATTTACTATAGAAAAGGCAATCCCTGGGATATTTAAAATTTGCGACAGTAAAAAATTATTTTTTGAAAAATTTACTATAGAAAAGGCAATCCCTGGCGTAATTAAAATTTGCGACAGTAAAAAATTATTTTTTGAAAAATTTACTGTAGAAAAGGCAATCCCTGGCGGATTTGAAATTTGCGACAGTAAAAAATTATTTGTTGAATAATTTACTATAGAAAAGGCAATCCCTGGCGTAATTAAAATTTGCGACAGTAAAAAATTATTTTATGAATAATTTACTATAGAAAAGGCAATCTCTGGCGGATTTGAAATTTGCGACCGTAAAAAATTATTTTTTGAATAATTTACTATAGAAAAGGAAATCCCTGGCGTAATTAAAATTTGCGACAGTAGAAAATTATTTTTTGAATAATTTACTATAGAAAAGGCAATCCCTGGGATATTTTAAAAAATTTTCGGTAAGAAATTATTTTTTGAATAATTTACTATAGAAAAGGCAATCCCTGGCGCACTTAAAATTTGCGACAGTATAAAATTATTTTTTGAATAATTTACTATAGAAAAGGCAATCCCTGGCGTAATTAAAATTTGCGACTGTAGAAAATTATTTTTTGAATAATTTACTATAGAAAAGGCAATCCCTGGCGTAATTATAATTTGCGACAGTAAAAAATTATTTTTTGAATAATTTACTATAGAAAAGGCAATCCCTGGCGCAATTACAATTTGCAACAGTAGAAAATTATTTTTTGAATAATTTACTATAGAAAAGGCAATCCCTGGCGCACTTAAAATTTGCGACAGTAAAAAATTATTTTTTGAATAATTTACTATAGAAAAGGCAATCCCTGGCGTAATTAAAACTTGCAATAGTAAAAAATTATTTTTTGAATAATTTACTGTAGAAAAGGCAATCCCTGGCGTAATTAAAATTTGCGACAGTAAAAAATTATTTTTTGAATAATTTACTATAGAAAAGGCAATCCCTGGCGCAATTAAATTTTGCGAAAGTAATAAATTATTTTTTGCAAAATTTACTATAGAAAAGGCAATCCCTGGCGTAATTAAAATTTGCGACAGTAGAAAATTATTTTTTGAATAATTTAATATAGAAAAGGCAATCCCTGGCGTAATTAAAATTAGCGACAGTAGAAAATTATTTTTTGAATAATTTACTATAGAAAAGGCAATCCCTGGCGCAATTAAAATTTGCGACAGTAAAAAATTATTTTTTGCAAAATTTACTATAGAAAAGGCAAACCCTGGCGCACTTAAAATTTGCGACAGTAGAAAATTATTTTTTGAATAATTTACTATAGAAGAGGCAATCCCTGTCGTAATTAAAATTTGCGACAGTAAAAAATTATTTTTTGAACAATTTACTATAGAAAAGGCAATCCCTGGCGCAATTAAAATTTGCGACAGTAAAAAATTATTTTTTGAATAATTTACTATAGAAAAGGCAATCCCTGGCGGATTTGAAATTTGCGACAGTTGAAAATTATTTTTTGAATAATTTACTATAGAAAAGGCAATCCCTGGCGTAATTAAAATTTGCGACAGTAAAAAATTTTTTTGAATAATTTACTATAGAAAAGGCAATCCCTGTCGTAATTAAAATTTGCGACAGTAAAAAATTATTTTGTGAATAATTTACTATAGAAAAGGCAATCCCTGGCGTAATTAAAATTTGCGACAGTTGAAAATTATTTTTTGAATAATTTACTATAGAAAAGGCAATCCCTGGCGGATTTGAAATTTGCGACAGTAAAAAATTATTTTTTGAATAATTTACTATAGAAAAGGCAATCCCTGGCTTAATTAAAATTTGCGACAGTTGAAAATTATTTTTTGAATAATTTACTATAGAAAAGGCAATCCCTGGCGTAATTAAAATTTGCGAAAGTAGAAAATTATTTTTTGAATAATTTACTATAGAAAAGGCAATCCCTGGGATATTTAAAATTTGCGATAGTAAAAAATTATTTTTTGAAAAATTTACTATAGAAAAGGCAATCCCTGGCGTAATTAAAATTTGCGACAGTAAAAAATTATTTTTTGAAAAATTTACTGTAGAAAAGGCAATCCCTGGCGGATTTGAAATTTGCGACAGTAAAAAATTATTTTTTGAATAATTTACTATAGAAAAGGCAATCCCTGGCGTAATTAAAATTTGCGACAGTAAAAAATTATTTTTTGAATAATTTACTATAGAAAAGGCAATCCCTGGCGGATTTGAAATTTGCGACATTAAAAAATTATTTTTTGAATAATTTACTATAGAAAAGGCAATCCCTGGGATATTTAAAATTTTCGACAGTAAGAAATTATTTTTTGAATAATTTACTATAGAAAAGGCAATCCCTGGCGCAATTAAAATTTGCGACAGTTGAAAATTATTTTTTGAATAATTTACTAGAGAAAAGGCAATCCCTGGCGGATTTGAAATTTGCGATAGTAAAAAATTATTTTTTGAATAATATACTATAGAAATGGCAATCCCTGGGATATTTAAAATTTGCGACAGTAAAAAATTATTTTTTGAATTATTTACTATAGAAAAGGCAATCCCTGGCGTAATTAAAATTTGCGACAGAAAAAAATTATTTTTTGAATAATTTACTATAGAAAAGGCAATGGCGTAATTAAAATTTGCGACCTTTGAAAATTATTTTTTGAATAATTTACTATAGAAAAGGAAATCCCTGGCGGATTTGAAATTTGCGACAGTTGAAAATTATTTTTTGAATAATTTACTATAGAAAAGGCAATCCCTGGGATATTTAAAATTTGCGACAGTAAAAAATTATTTTTTGATAGTTTACTATAGAAAAGGCAATCCCTGGCGTAATTAAAATTTGCGACAGTAAAAAATTATTTTTTGAATAATTTACTATAGAAAAGGCAATCCCTGGCGTAATTAAAATTTACGACAGTATAAAAATATTTTTTGAATAATTTACTATAGAAAAGGCAATCCCTGGGATATTTAAAATTTGCGACAGTAGAAAATTATTTTTTGAATAATTTACTATAGAAAAGGCAATCAATCCCTGGCGTAATTAAAATTTGCGACAGTAAAAAATTAATATTTTGGATAATTTACTATAGAAAAGGCAATCCCTGGCGCAATTAAAATTTGCGATAGTAAAAAATTATTTTTTGAATAATTTACTATAGAAAAGGCAATCCCTGGCGTAATTAAAATTTGCGACAGTAAAAAATTATTTTTTGAAAAATTTACTGTAGAAAAGGCAATCCCTGGCGGATTTGAAATTTGCGACAGTAAAAAATTATTTTTTGAATAATTTACTATAGAAAAGGCAATCCCTGGCGTAATTAAAATTTGCGACAGTAAAAAATTATTTTTTGAATAATTTACTATAGAAAAGGCAATCCCTGGCGGATTTGAAATTTGCGACATTAAAAAATTATTTTTTGAATAATTTACTATAGAAAAGGCAATCCCTGGCGTAATTAAAATTTGCGACAGTAGAAAATTATTTTTTGAATAATTTACTATAGAAAAAGCAATCCCTGGGATATTTAAAATTTTCGACAGTAAGAAATTATTTTTTGAATAATTTACTATAGAAAAGGCAATCCCTGGCGCACTTAAAATTTGCGACAGTATAAAATTATTTTTTGAATAATTTACTATAGAAAAGGCAATCCCTGGCGTAATTAAAATTTGCGACTGTAGAAAATTATTTTTTGAATAATTTACTATAGAAAAGGCAATCCCTGGCGTAATTAAAATTTGCGACAGTAAAAAATTATTTTTTGAATAATTTACTATAGAAAAGGCAATCCCTGGCGCAGTTACAATTTGCGACAGTAAAAAATTATTTTTTGAATAATTTACTATAGAAAAGGCAATCCCTGGCGCAATTAAAATTTGCGAAAGTAATAAATTATTTTTTGCAAAATTTACTATAGAAAAGGCAATCCCTGGCGCAGTTACAATTTGCGACAGTAGAAAATTATTTTTTGAATAATTTACTATAGAAAAGGCAATCCCTGGCGCACTTAAAATTTGGGACAGTAAAAAATTATAATAATTTACTATAGAAAAGGCAATCCCTGGCGTAATTAAAATTTGCGACAGTAGAAAATTATTTTTTGAATAATTTAATATAGAAAAGGCAATCCCTGGCGTAATTAAAATTTGCGACAGTAAAAAATTATTTTTTGAATAATTTACTATAGAAAAGGCAATCCCTGGCGTAATTAAAATTTACGACAGTATAAAAATATTTTTTGAATAATTTACTATAGAAAAGGCAATCCCTGGGATATTTAAAATTTGCGACAGTAGAAAATTATTTTTTGAATAATTTACTATAGAAAAGGCAATCCCTGGCGTAATTAAAATTTGCGACAGTAAAAAATTAATATTTTGGATAATTTACTATAGAAAAGGCAATCCCTGGCGCAATTAAAATTTGCGATAGTAAAAAATTATTTTTTGAATAATTTACTATAGAAAAGGCAATCCCTGGCGTAATTAAAATTTGCGACAGTAAAAAATTATTTTTTGAAAAATTTACTGTAGAAAAGGCAATCCCTGGCGGATTTGAAATTTGCGACAGTAAAAAATTATTTTTTGAATAATTTACTATAGAAAAGGCAATCCCTGGCGTAATTAAAATTTGCGACAGTAAAAAATTATTTTTTGAATAATTTACTATAGAAAAGGCAATCCCTGGCGGATTTGAAATTTGCGACATTAAAAAATTATTTTTTGAATAATTTACTATAGAAAAGGCAATCCCTGGCGTAATTAAAATTTGCGACAGTAGAAAATTATTTTTTGAATAATTTACTATAGAAAAAGCAATCCCTGGGATATTTAAAATTTTCGACAGTAAGAAATTATTTTTTGAATAATTTACTATAGAAAAGGCAATCCCTGGCGCACTTAAAATTTGCGACAGTATAAAATTATTTTTTGAATAATTTACTATAGAAAAGGCAATCCCTGGCGTAATTAAAATTTGCGACTGTAGAAAATTATTTTTTGAATAATTTACTATAGAAAAGGCAATCCCTGGCGTAATTAAAATTTGCGACAGTAAAAAATTATTTTTTGAATAATTTACTATAGAAAAGGCAATCCCTGGCGCAATTACAATTTGCGACAGTAGAAAATTATTTTTTGAATAATTTACTATAGAAAAGGCAATCCCTGGCGCACTTAAAATTTGCGACAGTAAAAAATTATTTTTTGAATAATTTACTATAGAAAAGGCAATCCCTGGCGTAATTAAAACTTGCAATAGTAAAAAATTATTTTTTGAATAATTTACTGTAGAAAAGGCAATCCCTGGCGTAATTAAAATTTGCGACAGTAAAAAATTATTTTTTGAATAATTTACTATAGAAAAGGCAATCCCTGGCGCAATTAAGATTTGCGAAAATAATAAATTATTTTTTGCAAAATTTACTATAGAAAAGGCAATCCCTGGCGTAATTAAAATTTGCGACAGTAGAAAATTATTTTTTGAATAATTTACTATAGATAAGGCAATCCCTGGCGCACTTAAAATTTGGGACAGTAAAAAATTATAATAATTTACTATAGAAAAGGCAATCCCTGGCGTAAGTAAAATTTGCGACAGTAGAAAATTATTTTTTGAATAATTTAATATAGAAAAGGCAATCCCTGGCGTAATTAAAATTAGCGACAGTAGAAAATTATTTTTTGAATAATTTACTATAGAAAAGGCAATCCCTGGCGCAATTAAAATTTGCGACAGTAAAAAATTATTTTTTGCAAAATTTACTATAGAAAAGGCAAACTCTGGCGCACTTAAAATTTGCGACAGTAGAAAATTATTTTTTGAATAATTTACTATAGAAGAGGCAATCCCTGTCGTAATTAAAATTTGCGACAGTAAAAAATTATTTTTTGAATAATTTACTATAGAAAAGGCAATCCCTGGCGCAATTAAAATTTGCGACAGTAAAAAATTATTTTTTGAATAATTTACTATAGAAAAGGCAATCCCTGGCGGATTTGAAATTTGCGACAGTTGAAAATTATTTTTTGAATAATTTACTATAGAAAAGGCAATCCCTGGCGTAATTAAAATTTGCGACAGTAAAAAATTTTTTTGAATAATTTACTATAGAAAAGGCAATCCCTGGCGCAATTAAATTTTGCGAAAGTAATAAATTATTTTTTGCAAAATTTACTATAGAAAAGGCAATCCCTGGCGTAATTAAAATTTGCGACAGTAGAAAATTATTTTTTGAATAATTTAATATAGAAAAGGCAATCCCTGGCGTAATTAAAATTAGCGACAGTAGAAAATTATTTTTTGAATAATTTACTATAGAAAAGGCAATCCCTGGCGCAATTAAAATTTGCGACAGTAAAAAATTATTTTTTGCAAAATTTACTATAGAAAAGGCAAACCCTGGCGCACTTAAAATTTGCGACAGTAGAAAATTATTTTTTGAATAATTTACTATAGAAGAGGCAATCCCTGTCGTAATTAAAATTTGCGACAGTAAAAAATTATTTTTTGAACAATTTACTATAGAAAAGGCAATCCCTGGCGCAATTAAAATTTGCGACAGTTGAAAATTATTTTTTGAATAATTTACTGTAGAAAAGGCAATCCCTGGCGTAATTAAAATTTGCGACAGTAAAAAATTATTTTTTGAATAATTTACTATAGAAAAGGCAATCCCTGGCGCAATTAAATTTTGCGAAAGTAATAAATTATTTTTTGCAAAATTTACTATAGAAAAGGCAATCCCTGGCGTAATTAAAATTTGCGACAGTAGAAAATTATTTTTTGAATAATTTAATATAGAAAAGGCAATCCCTGGCGTAATTAAAATTAGCGACAGTAGAAAATTATTTTTTGAATAATTTACTATAGAAAAGGCAATCCCTGGCGCAATTAAAATTTGCGACAGTAAAAAATTATTTTTTGCAAAATTTACTAT